>VZRH01007414.1:947663-989297 GCA_013397555.1 Urocynchramus pylzowi
GAAATTGCAAAAAAAAACCTTTTTACCAAAAAAAAAAAAAAAAAAAAAAAATCCACTTGCTTTCACTTTATAGCAATTCAGAACAACCAAAGGCCTCCAAGTTCACCCTCACAGTCTCTCCTTTGCTATGCAGATGGGTAACATCCCATTCCCTCCTATGTGTGAGGTCAAGGGGAGACTTAGGAGACTACAGGGGGACAGAGAGGGTCCCCTGTTTCTCCTCTATGCTTATAAAGTTTCTGCTGGTCCCTAGAGAAGCTGACAGAAAACAAACTAGTGCAAGACAGGGTACTGACAAATGGGACAAAGCACTATGGTTGGGTATGAACCATGGCAGAAGCCATCCCTAACTTCACAAAAAGGTGCCAGATCCAATTGCAAGTTGATCACAAAAGAGACTGATGTTAGGCAGTTAAGAATCAGAAATATAAGCATTTGCATTTGGGTTTTTTATTGTTTATAGCCATTTAAAAGGTACAGAAGTTTGCAAGTAAGTCAGACCCAGACCCTCACAGCCCTCCAGGCTTCCAGCACAGCTCTTCCAGTACAACCACCAACTATGGAAGTGCTGTGGTTCACACAACTCCAGTAACCTCATAGGAGAGCCAGCACCTCCTACCAGAGCCAACTCAGACCCAGAGCAGGGCCACAACAGCAGTTTCAATAAGGACATGTGGCCAGGAGTACTGAGCACCACACTGTCAAGTGTAAGAGGATGGGGACACCAGAGTGTAGGGAAGTGCTGCATACAGGCCTCACACAGTGATAAAGCACAATGATATGGTCATAAACAGCAGTGACAAGACATGCAGACAATTGTTCTTTAGAGTGTTCAAGAACCCCTGTGTCCTCTGGGACCTGCACTGCCCTCAGCCTGAAGGAAAGCCAGCTTTTATCTCTCCAGGAAGAGAACCAGCTCACAGGCCCTTCCCCTGGACAAGGTAGGAAGAAGCCCATTTCTCTGATCAAGGCCTGCAGTTTGGAGATCCCCCACCAGGCTGTGACCAGTTAACCAAACCAGTGGAAATCAAACATTCATTCCAAGACCAGGACCAATGAGCTGATCCAACAGTAAAGTGCCATGTGGTTTCTTCACAGGATGGGCATCGTGCATCAAAAAGGGTAAATCTGCCACAAGATTGTGGTGAAGGGGGAGTGATTAAAAGAAATCAACAAGAATGGTGGCCCCCATTGCTTGTGTTACTTGCCAACCACACCAGAACCAGCTGCCAGCTGGCTCCCATGAGGGTACTGGAGCATCAGTCCACTGGGTACTGACTCCCTCAATGTCTCAGTTTCTTTTTCTTCTTACGGTTCCGGTCCTCACTGCTGTCATCTGCCTCACTGGCACTGGGGGTCACAGCCTGCTGGATGACTTTTTTCTCCACTGCATATTCCTGGTCTTCTATCTTGGGGTCTCCCTTGACCAAGAACTCTCCTTTCCGATAGGATATGGAAACATTGGTCCGGGGGTAGGTGCCATAAACCCTCCGGAGATCATCCTTCACAAATTCTGGAAGGTCTTTCCTTGGCCCAAACACCTTTCCAAGCTTCCCCCACTGAAGCTCCCCTCTCATTGTGAAGCCTTCTGGCCACGTATCTCGATACTGATCTGACCTCTGGCAGGCAGCATAGGGATGATAGTTTGCATAGGGGGTGTAGAGAGGAATAGGGACCATGGGAGGGAAGTGCCAGGTGTGGTATGGATGGATATAGGGATTGGAGGCACTATAGAGATGATGATACTCCACCTGACCTCCTGCATAGTCAGGGTAGCTGTTCTGGTCCACCACAAAGGTGATGGGTCGACTGTAGAAGTTGTGCATGTGGATGGGAGGGAACATCACACATCTGGACACGTCTTCTGCTCTCCCAGGCCGCAGAGGTGGGTAGGTGTAGGCAGGAGGTGGGATCATGGCTGGGTAATATTCCTGTGGCACAAAGCTGGACTGGTACATTGTACAGGAGCCTGGGGTTTTACACAGGGGGCACTTCTCTGGAGCAGTTGCTAAGTCTCAAAAGCTGTGAGGACAGAAGGGGAAGAAAATCAATTTCTATTGGTTATATACATTTCAGGGTGAATAAGGAGATACACTTAGCACTGTAAGCATACCAACTAATTAATAATTAATACAAGGAGCTCTCCACAGCTTGCAGGGGCAGTAACCTACCAAGAATAAGTGAGCCACATTGCCAGTGACTGCTTGTTAGCTCCTGTGCAAGACATTATTTAACCCACACATCTCTGAGTTGCAAAGATGACAACAAGCTGACATAAAGACCACTGAGGGCAGAAGAGTCAACCTCATATCCTCATGACTTGTGTTTTTGCAGTGCTGGGAGGCAGCAAGACACTGCAAGAAGCTGAAGGCCCTTGAGCAGGCATGAAAGTGGGAAAGGCAGGCACAAGGGAAAGAAACAAAGCAAGCAGGCAAAGAAAAGAGGCAACACAGCCCAGCCCTGCTGCAGTCATGTCAACTGCCATCCTGCCCAGACAAGGAAATCTTAAACAAATAAAAAGATCTTTGGCTGCCCTTGACTCTCTCACATCCTCCCAAAGTCCTGCTTTTACTCTGATAAGCAAACAAGAGCTGTACCTTTTGTTTATTTCTAGAGCAAAATCCAGGCACATCTACACTTCCTCTGACAAGTCCTCATGTACAGGTTCTCTTTCTGGTCTCACTAATTACCATTCACGTTTAAGTGTGCATTTACCTTGAGCAACTCTGACCTACAGCTGAATTTGCTCCTAGCCTGCCCTGGCCAGATATCCAAGCACCCTCCACAGCATGAAGCAATGTCCTCCCATGACTCATTATCCTCTCCCCTAAGGCTGGAAAGGAAGCTGTATATAGCAGAGGGTTGGTTTTTTTAAAAAGAGTTTGCTATCAGAGACAGGAAAAGCTCAAGCATAGGACTATAGGCAGCAAACTGGATTTTTTTTCCCCACAGAGTTCAGATCCTGTGGGCTCTTCTTGCCTTAACTAGAGTTGCCTCTCCCACAGGTGTTAACCAAGAAAGAGAGATGAAAGTTCAGCTGTCCCCTAAGAGATGCCTGACACAAGCAATGGTGGGTACTGCAAAATGAGGGTTTTTCTTTTTAGCTATCACGAGTTTCTCCTTTTCCTAGAGGTTCATAATGTACACTAACTAGCCTTTTTTTGCCATAGGTTCAGGGCTAGACACCTTCACCCCACACAGGGAACAGCAGAACAGCACTGGAGTATTCAGTCAAGACCAGGCAGCATCCCTAAACAAGACTTGCAGCCTTGGAGACAAAGCCCATCATAACCATCACCCCCTCAGATAGGAGGAAATGAAACAAAGTTCTCAACCTACTTGCCTAACTTGCTCAGAATGACCACAAAAATCCAAAAGGGTGCTGTATATCAATGGCAGCATGTGGTGGACATGTAGAATAAATGGTCTTATCTTGAAAACCAGTCTCAGCACCTCTTTAAATAGCTCATCCACACATTCCTACTGAGAGCCACACTTTTCTAAAGTGCTGGTATTTCAGAGCAAGTAGTCTGCACAGAGAGTGTGCAGCTATTGCATCCATCGTATGAAACAAAGCAAGCCCAGCTGACACCCCTTCTGCTGGGTCAGTGTGCTGCTCCAAGCCAGTTAAGGACAACTCTGGAGAAGCTGTTCACATCTAGTTGGTGACCAGGTCTTGCTCAAAAGCTTCTGTAGCACCCTGCATTTTGGCTGTCAGCATCATTGCTCCCAGGTCTTCCTGGCAGCTGCAAGGAGAAGGACTGACAGGCCATCTAAATCATGGGGTTTATCACAAGGCAGTCTGAGCACAGCTACTAATTGCTTTGATTTTACACTGAAGGAGATAAGGGGAACAAGCTGGTGGCTCAGCCAGGCAGGATGACCCACAAGAGGAAGCAAACTGAACAGATAAGAAGGGAGAACAAGATGAGGATTAAGCAGGGCTGGAAGCGCTTCGGGGCAGCATTATCACATGCCCTACCACAGAAGCAAATACATTTCCCTCGAAGCAGATCACCCGGGAGGAGCTGTTGACAGCCTACACAAGATTTCACAGCCCCAGAGGAAGTTTGCAAACCTGTCAGGGCAAGCCCTGACTGGGTGGCCCCTGCCAGGCTCCACTGCACAGCTGCCTGGTGCTGCCCTGTCCCTGCCTGCTCCCCAGCACAGGGCTCTCAGACTGCCCAGACACAGCCTTACCTGCAGAGGCACTGAGCCCCAGCACTGCCCTGAATGCTTGGGTGAGTTGCAACAAGGTTTTGGCATGCAGGAGGCACAATGCTCCTGCCCTGCCCCTGCAGAGCTGCACCCTGGTGCTCCCAGGGGCTGACAATGCAGCTTACCCCACCATTACACAGTTGCCTGTTGTTCATACTGACCTTCAGGCTGAGCTACAGCATGACAAATCCACGTGTACGGGAGAAGAAGGCTTTGAGAACACCAAAGCCAGCTTGCCCGACCCTGTCCCACACTTACCAGGAAGTAAAAGCAGACACTGCTTCAGGGAAAACAGGGTTTGCCCCGAAGGTGATAATTTGTCAGGCCATCTGATGGCTGGAAGGCATCTAAAGACTGATGCTTAAGAAAACCAGCTTAGAATACCAACACCAAGTGATATCACTTGAGGAAGGAGTCCAATCCTTTGTTTCTTCTCCCCTTCCCCTTCTCAAGGAGACCTTATAGCACTAAAGGCGGTCTCCAAGAAGGCTGGCAAGGGAATTTTCACAAGGGCAAGCAGTGATAGGACAAGGGGGAATAGTTTTAAACTGATGGAGAGTGAATTCAAATTGAATATTAGAAATTAAAATTCTTTCCTGTTAGAGTGGTGAGGCACTGGAGCAGGCTGCCCAGAGAAGCTGTGGATGCCCCATCCCTGGAAACATGCCAGGTGAGACTTGATAGGGTTCTGAGAGCTCTAGTCTAGTGGAAGGTGCCCCTGCCCATGTCAGAGAAGCTAGAACTGGATGATCTTTAAGTCCTTTCCAACTCAAACCATACTATGATCCACCTGCTCCTACTTCTCTTGTTTCTCCAGTACCAGCAGCCAGAGGCTGGCCTGGTCTTGGAAGTAAATATCTGACAGCCTCCAACTCTTCAGGAGCAACCATAGGACCAGAAAGGGAGAGGGGATCCTAGCTGATCTGTCTCTTCCGACTACCATCCTCCTTTGCTCCACTTTCAAGCTCTGTTATACCTTGGGGAAAAAAAAAAAGAAAAAGAAAAGTATTTTAAAAATTCACCCCACCTCTTGCCCAGCATGTGAATGTTCTGAGCAGGCAAAGCAGTCCTTAAAGCCTGAGCTGAGCTCTGCTAAATACTTACCTGGTCCTGAGAGCCAGTGACATCCATCAATACGTGCCAGGTATTGGTGGCACAGATGGAAAGCCTGGATGGGCAGACAGCAGGCTGTGCCTGGGAGCCAAGCCTCCCAACACCAGGGAGGCAGTGGTTGGCAGCAGGGAACAACGAGGGGCCAACACAGTAAGAAAGGCCACAGCAAGAGACAAGGCAGCCTCTTTTTAAGCCTTTCCAGCAGTTTTGACCTTACAGGAAAAGGGTTCAGATCCCACTTGGCTGGTGCTGAATGAGACACCAGGCACAATAAAAAGGAGAGAAAACTCCAAAGCTGGTCATGGAAAACTAACATAACATAGTCATCTCTTCTTGGTGAGAACATGATACTGCAGACTATTCCCAGGCTTGCCAGAGCTGACTCCAGCAATTCCCTTACCCACTGCCCCAGTCATCTGGCAGGGCCTTCCCACCTCAAACATCTTGGTGGAGGTCAAGGGGACTGACACCACAGCTCCCAAAAAAGGCCTGCCAAGCAAAGTGTGCTTCACACCAGCTGCCCCACATAGAGTTGCTATGGAGCAACCAAGCAATGTTTGCAATACAAAACTAGAGAGGACATTTGATAAGAGAAGCTTTTGTTTCAGCCCTCTCAGTTACTACAGGTGATGAAACCACCACTAGTTAAAACAGAAATGCCCAGGTCTGGTAGGGCTTTCCTAGTATCTAAAGCAGTAGAAATTACCTGCTAAAAATACAGAAGACCATGGTTTTTCTGAACATCTCAGGGCAGTAGAGCTTTACTATCACCTCAGCTAGCTTTGAATTTGGCTTTTTAGGTATTTGTGGAACACAAGAGACCACTGTGAGCTCAGTGGTCTCAGAAAACAGAGAAAAGTAAATATTAGATTCCATGCCAGACTTCGCATTCTGTAGGAGAGAGATTGAAGTGAGCCTGACTGTATCATGGGCAGTACCAACACACAGGTGTGCCACAATACCAACATGTGAAACTTCATGCAAGTATCTCACATGTCTGGAGAGACTGGTTTCACCAAGTCCTCTGTCCAGCAGAAGCAGGGCCCCCAGGTCAGGCTGGCAGTTTGGATGGGTTTAGATACTGCCTCAGGGAATATGCTGCAAGTCAACACAATTGTAGAGACACTGGGCCCATGGGAGAGGGCACAACTATCTAATTTACTGTAACTCTCAACCAAGACTATTCTTGCCTCATTCCATAGCCCTGTGATCAGCTCACAAATGAAGATACCACTAAGTTACCCTTTTCTCTGTTCCAGCACTCAAACTTTCAGACTATTCTTTCGAGCTTTTTTCCTGACCTCCTCCTCCTCTCCCCACCCCACAAAAAACCACAGATCTCCTGCCATTGCTCTGTAACAACTCTCAAGGGTACAGTGATAAATACTGCAAAAGCACCAATTTCCCCCAGCCAAGAGGATGAAGAAGTAATGAGTTATTTCCAGTTAGTCTCCCCATTTTGAGCAGAGTCTGCAAAATTGTTGCCACCCAACAAAGCTTTGGTAAAGACTTTTTTTTTAAAAAAACCCCAAAACTTCAAGGACTGCTTAAAGTGAGCTGTTAAACTGAATGTTTTTATTCAGCCAAGATTTGTCTTCCATCATTCTAGTGTTAGTCCCACACACTTATCCAGCATCCTGGTAGCCAGAGACAATGTGTGGGAGAAGATAATGACAAAGCAGTTTCATATTTTTCCTTGACACTTCTATCCCTTTATTGCCAACTTAAGGTCATGCTTGGTTTGAAGCCTTTTCAGTAAAACTCATCCAGGAGAAGACTCCCAAGTACTTCTTGGGGAGGTGGGAAAGCAGTACAAAAAGCCACACAACACAATAACTTTGATCCTCCACCACCAGCCCTGATCCTTAGGACGCAGGCACTTGGCTGCCTTCCTAAATGGGATGCTTTCTCTTAGCCAGACATGCCTGGCAGTAAAACAGAAATTCAAGGAAAATGCAATAGCTTGTTAGAAGCTGGGCCTTTTGAGGCCTTAGTTTTTATCTAGAAGACCAGATTCCCATGCTAGTGCTGCTAAATAATGGAAAAACTTGAATTTTGAACAGAAAAACACTCACTCCCCCAAACATAAAACAGCACCACTTTTTGCTACACTCTCCAAGAGAAAACCAACCCATACTGCCCCAGCAAAGTACTCCAAGAAGTGTTAAATACTTGCACAAGGGGTTACTGCATCATGCCTAGCTCAAGGTACCAGCAGACAGCAGTGATTAACAGCAATACAAATCAATGTTGTAGAGAACAAGCCTCCCCACAGCACTAACCCAGTCTGAGGAACTCCCCCAGCAGTGCTGGGACTCTGACCCCGTTTCCCCTCACCCCACAGGAGGGACCTTTTTATCAGGAATTACTTCACTGCCCAAATTCTTACAGCAGCCCAAGCCAACTGGAAAAATACCACAAGCACAGCTGATATAAGAGCTCCATGAACAATCCCTTCAGCTCAGCCAAGGGGGAGAATTTATCTTCTGAAGCCAGAAGACACCAGTCTCACCCTGCTGTTACTAGTGCACCATGAAGAAAAGAGCTCCAGCTGGCATTGGTAACTCTGGAAATAGCAGCTAATGCATATTACAGTCAGTCACCCCTTATAGAGGCCCTTTGAAGAGGGAGTAGATCCAGTTCAGCTATTCAAAGCAACATTCCCAGAAAGCACTGAAGTCTAGTGTGGGTCTGGCATTTGTTTCCGAGGTCTGTGCAAAGCCCAGACTCTGCATGAAATCAAAACACCAGGAAAAGGCCAAGTCATTGCAGAGCAAGTCTTTACTTGACAGCTGTTATCCAAAAACCACCTCCCTGCATAACTCTGCTCAAATAGCAGTCAGATGCAACTCACTGGTGACAGAGAGCTTTGGAGCAGCCACTCCTACTCTGCCTGCAGCTGCTGGATAACACAGCAGCTCTGGAGCAGCTGTGCCACCAAGAATAAAACATGATGAGTGTTACCATAGGGTGACTGCATCAGCAGGCAAGGCTCTAGAAAATATCCCTGCCTACTGCCAAGGTGATCCTGGCACTGTCACTTATTCAGCCTCTCCCTGGGTATGCATCTGCTGCACCAGGGTATACATTTTGGATATACTCCACACTTTCTCTTTTTCTGACACAGTCTCCTTTTGGCTTAGCCAAACTTCTGTTATTAAAGCTTCCACCACCACCATTCTCATCTTCCCAGTAACCACTGCAGGCACCCTTTACATCAGATGTCTTCCTCACCTGAGGTTCAAATCAGTGTCCCATGTCTCAGTATCCCAGACACCATGTTTTTTCTCATTTAAACCCTTTCCCAGATGCAGCTCTGTACCAAGACATTACTCTTTTTCTTTAGTTGAGCATATTTTAATGCTTATTTCATAGCATTCAGTCCTAAGGATCCCCTCCATGTTAAAACAGCCTGCACAGACCTGCTCCCTCCTCTCACTCAAGAGTTCATCTGATACCCATCATCTCCATCCACACGTGTTCTTCAAAGAAAAGATCTCAGTACCAGTTAGCTCAAGCTTCCAAATTAGGGGGTCCTGGTTGAACCCCCAGCTGTGACTTCTGCCCAGCTATTCCCCTTCATATTACAGTGTTGAGAGAACAGACTCAGGGCACTAATTATATCAAGCACATCAATAAGTCAACTAAATGACCAATAACCTCATTAATGCACCAGTAGCATTCCATGGCTATTTATACTGCTTTGCAGACAGCTATGAAGCTACTAATCAAGTCTCATGAACCACACATGATGCTATTGAGTCACCCTTCCCTCCCACACCACTTAGCAGTAGGATGCACATCTACCCCACTTTGCTCTGTCCTCCCACAACAATTCTTTCCAGCATAAACCTGATGTAGAGTCCAGCAGGTTGCTCAAGGAGCATCAATTCAACATTCCTTCGAGCTTGGGTCCTCAGGCTTCACTATCATCCAGACACATGCAATCCTTCCGTCAGCTGATCTCACCTTTGTCTCATTTTGTACATCATTCTCTTATTTCAGGATCCACTTTTTCTGCCACATTCATGCTTTCCTCACCCCAGTCTCCTCCCAAACAGCCAATCCACCCAGATTATTTCTTCCTCAGTTTTGCCACATCCATAATTAAGCCTGACAATTCTGCTATCGTTACCTTGGTAATCTCAGCCTTACATGGTATTACTGATATGGTGCAGGTGGCCTTGGAAGGTTTTACCCTGCAAGAGCTGCTTCAGGCACTCCATAATTATCTGGTTCTTCCTGGTTATATATTGTTTACTTTACACACTTCAAGACAAATCATTCAATTCCAGCCTTAATTCCCATGCCCAGCTCCAGTTACCTACCAGCACTTTCTTATCTTACACAAAGTCAGTTTGCATAACAGAGCAACATGTTTTGTACTTCCACAACATCCTACTCTCACAGCTGCTTGATTACAGGTCTTTGTCCTTGAAGTGCTCTTGGGAGAGTCTCCTGATAGCCTGCAAAAGAGTTAATAGATCACACAGCCTGGCTCCCCAGAGGGAGGTTGTGCCCACACTGGGTTTCCTCAGTTGACAAACAGCAGTGTCACAGAAAACTATTTGCATTTTAATTCTTTGTTCTTTAAATACACTTAGATCCTATTCCCACATATTCTACATCAAGGACGGCTATGCAGAAGTACAGAAGACATGATCTTATGCACTTGCACTACATCTTCCCGGGGGGTCAACACCCTAAACAGTAGGACAGGGCAGGAAAGACTATCCACTCTTTGGGGTTGTATTACATACAACATACCCCTCTGGCATATAACGGGGTTTTCTGTTACAACAGCAACACACTCTGCACTTCTAGTGTAAGTTCAAACATCTGAGCTAGAGTTACCCATGGGAATACTGCTCTTATTGCATCCCCAAGGCAGACAGCTGCAGCATCTGCTGAGCTACAACTTTGTTATAACTTAAAAAAACCCAACCAACTACCTTCTGTTATGGTCTTTAGACAATACATAACATAGCTCACAAACAATATTGATTTTTTAAAAATAGGAATCAAAAGAAATCTTGTGTTTCCAGGAATACAATCACTCAAAGGCCTTTCTGTGTCATTTTTTCCAAATTAAAGTGTTTAAAGCTTCTCATCACACAACAATAACAATTTACATTAGTATCTTTCTCAAGCAGGTGGTGCTAGGACTATCACAGAGTAGAGCACTGGCACAAGTCGATACTACAGCCAAATTATGCTACTGTACATGGACTGGCACCCACATGATCAAACAGCAGACATGAAAAGGGCACCACCTCTAAAGGGATTTGTGTTTTTAAGAAGCCAGGCAAAATATAGAACATCTCAGTCATACACAGCTCTGCTACTGCAAGCATTAAAGGTAGTGTATAAATGCAGAAACATTGCAAAACAGGCCAGTCTATAAGTACAGAACACAGAGAAAGATTTGCTTGGCATATGTGTACTCACATGTGGAGAAAAGACAACCAGAAGAATACCTTCACTTAACCAAGGAACAGTAGGATACACCACCTGATCCTAAGAAAGCAGGTTACTTTCCACAGGCTCTTTTTCACTAAAGCACCTTAGGGACACACAGAGAGTAAGGAGATGCCCTAAGATACATTATTAGACCTAATGGAAGTTTTTCCTGTGGTAACCAAGGCAGCAAAACTTGCCTGAACTTGCCCTTATACCTTAAGATAGCAACAGGAGGCTCATTCCTTCAGCAATTACATTATGTGCTCAGACAGGGAACAAGGACACAGGTAAAGAGGCAGCTAAAATCAGCACACAAAGCCAGCATGGAAAAACCTCAAAAGCACTCACCAAAACTTCAGGTTCCTTCTCAAGTCAGCAAAACTTAAAGAAGTGCAACCTTTAAAGCAAAAGACTAACTAACAGAAAAAATAACCCTCTATTAAATACTACAAAAACTCTTCTTTTCCTCTTAGTATTACTCCCCTCCAAGCTTTTTACTCACTTCAGCCACAACTAAGCTGGTATTTGTACTCATGGCTCATAATTGAGTAAGACTCCATATCAGTGGCTCCCATCAGCTGTACCTTATTGTAAGCACCTGCACTGTGGTGGACCTTTACAGACAGAAATCTCCTCAGGAGTTTTAAATGGGTGACTCCTTCTGCATGGTCAGCTCATCATCACCCAGCACAACTGCAGCAGTAGTGCAGCTCCTTCGGGTTGCTTACTGATTCTGTGATCTTAGAGGTCTTTTCCAAACGAAATGAATCTTTGATTAGTGCCTTATGCCTTGCTCTGCTGCAGGTGATCTTCACAGCTGAAGCTAAATACCTACAAATCACTCTTTAATTACAAACCATGTTGATTACATTAGTTGTCTGGCTTCTAGGAATTTATAAAAATAACCTGCTTAAGAAGCTACTAGTAAGTCTAATGTGCAAAACATTGGAAAGTAATAGGGTGCAATAATACCTTTCTGTACACAGCAATTGGCTTTTGCCCCAGTTGTTCGTGGTGAAATTTCCCCGGGTGAAATTTGAGAACAGGTTAATGGAAGCAACTGTTGCAGTGAGAGACCAAAGATGATACATATGCTGAACACAGGAGTTGCTTCTTTGAGAGAAAGGGCCACAGAGAGATCTTAAATGATAATAGACAATGATAGTCCCTATTTTCTGAAATGCACAGGATGAATGGAAATTAATAATGGGAGAGAAATCTAAGTCGCTGATTACTAAGACCAGAGACAGGATATTTGCTGGATTACTGCCACACCTGCCCAAGCAGCCATGTATATATTTTTGTTCCCACTAAGTAATTCTGCACCTTGGCACAGGCTCTTTGGAGAAGAGGCTCGGGGATCTCACTGCTCTTTATAAACCCTGAAGGAGGTTGTGATGAGGCAGAGGCCAGTCTCTTCTACTGTGCCTACAAGTGAGAGGGACAGAGGCAATGACATCAAGCTAGGATAGTGGAGATTCAGATTAAATACCAGATTTTTTTTTTCGCTGTTCGAGTGATCAGGCATTGGAATTGGTTGCCCAGGTGGTGGAGTTGCCATCCCTGGAGGTTTTCAAGTAGCCTCTGGAAATGGCACTGGGTGATACGGTTTAGTGGCTTACAGGTAACAGTGGTGGCGCTGGGCTGGCGGGTGGACTGGATAAACTTGAAGATCTCGTGCGATGTCCCTGATGATTCCACGATGATGCTACGCTTCCCTGACTCCAAGCCTGGCGTCCCGGCCAGGCCGCGTTTCCATGGCGACGGGCGGGCGGACCATAGAGATGGCGCCGCACCAGAGAGGCTCGTGCGGATGGGGCGGGGATATGCAAATAAGGGAGCCGAGTGACCGCACACGCGATGGCTGCCGGGAGGCGCCGGCGGCTTCACTTGCCAAAACGCAAAATGGCCGCGGGGCGGGGCTGGGGAGGTGCGCACGCGCGATTGCGCCGTGCGACGGCGGAGCGGCGGGGGAGCGCCGGTGCCGGACGCAGGTAGGAGGTGCCGAGGCGGCGGGCGAGCGGGTGTCTCTCCCGCCTCATCGCTGGCCCCGGTCTGTCTCTCTGCCTGTGGTGTGGTAGGGTGGCGGACCCCTCGTCCGCTCAGTAAAGTGCTTCGGGTAGGGTGGGAGAGACACTACCCCCGGGGGGACGCATCTGCGGGGTAGGGAGGTCCCCCCTTCCCTGCAGTGGTAGAGCCCTGGTGGGTATTCCCTCCGTTATCGTGGATGATCCCACTTTGGGCCGGGGGTGCCGTCGCTCCCTGGTCGCGGTGCCCGTGGGCTGGGGCTCAGTTCTGGAGGCGGTGGGGTCTGCCTCCCGGCAAGGAGAGGCGGCTCTGCCATTGCCCTCTTCTCCCGGAGTGTGCCGCGGGTCTCTGGTGTCCCTGTTACTCCTTCCCCTCACCTGGCAGGCTTCAACCCACTGCCATGGAGCCTGCGGGAGAGCCCGCCGGGGAAGGACGGCGGTGCCTGTGGGGAGCCCGCCGGGGAAGAGTGGCGGTGCCTCTGCCTGGCCACCCCTTCCTCTACCAGGGTTGCCAGCCCTCTCCTCATCCTGGAGGGTCCCTGCGGATGGGGCACAGGGGGTGGCAGCGCTGCTTGGGCATGTCCAAAGTCCCGGTGTCCCCATGTCCAGCCCGGCCCCGCAGGCATCGCCTGGCTCCCTGCGCTCCTGTCCTGCACAGGACACCACGGCTGCAGTTGGTGGCCCAGTCAGTGGCTGTGGCCTTGTGGCTGCAGCTGGGGCCCTGCGGAGGGACGGTGGCCTTGGGAGGCTTGCACAGGTGAAGAGGCTCTCTGTTCCGGGGAAGCTGTGTAGCAGAAACTCCTGGTGACTGCACTTGGCAGTGGTGAAAGTTGCTTCTCACCTGGAGTTTCCTGTTAAATTTTAACAAAGAACAGGCAGAATATGTGCAGTAATCCCCTCTTGTAGCTCCTTTGAAGCAAACCTTGGGGTTTGTTTTCAGTGATGATTTCAAATTTACTTCTAGTTTTGTAATTGGAGGCCAGAGTTACCTGGTGTTGGTTTCCATCCTAGTGCTGTGAGGTCCATTACAGGATTAGAGCTTATATTGACAGCAAATGATCAGGAACAAGTTTTTTAATACATCTAACACACTTCCTTTACACTGTAAAACAATGAGTTCTTTAGACACGGGATGTTGCGTGTTGTTAAGGTAAAAGCCTTGCCAAGTTCCAAGGCTATGAGATCTGCCCAGTTGTCTCTATATTGACAAACCTTGTGTTCTTATTAGGGAATGAGATCTGATTGAACAAGATTGCTCAGCTGGAGCACAGCTCCATGGAAGCTACCAGCTGGTTCAAGGTATTAATTGTCTGTGTGGCAGTTGTGTTTGCGTGTGTGAACTCAGCAGGGGTGATGGAAGCACATGATTGCTTGTAATAAGAAGGGTATTACTTAACCTCATGATGCACAGTCATCAGTGATTGTTGAATTGGTAAACAGTATTGGGAAACACCCTCGTAACCTCTTTCAGTCATGTTTCTATGCCTGATCCAGGTGGTTTCAAAGTTTTTATTTCTTTACCCGTCGGATACAAGGCTGCTGGGAGCCTCCTTTGGGGTGTTCACATTTCACACAGGAGTGTGTTTAATGTTCCCTCGAGAGCCCTTGTTACTAAGGGATTATCCGAGGGTGTTAGGAGGGTTTCAGAAGTATGGAGTGGAGAAACTGAGAGCCTTGGAGTTACATTCATCTCTAATAGAGTGCACAAGATCAAAGTTTTGTCAGAGGAGGCTAAATTTTGTGAAGTGTGTATCTAGGAAGGAGCTTTCCTGGGACAGAAATAGGATTTTGAGAGGTATTTTTTTGTTTAAGTGGAGGCTCTTTTGGTTTCATTCATTGGAATAGCTCTGTGGAGGGATTCTCATTTTACTGACAGAGTTCTGCCAGAACCCAGTAGCTTCATGGGCTAAGGACCCTCTGAGATGTCTTGTGTTGTGGAGGTGTCCTGGGGTGCCATATGTGGGAGGGAAGGAGTGTGCAGAGCCTGGTCTGTGCTCCCAAAATGGGCTCATCGCTGATGAATAACCCTGACCAGACAAAGACATCTATGACTGTCACTTGCAGGTTCTGGGAGGAGGTGATGTGCCCAGCACCAGGCATTTTGCTGGCACAGGTCACAGGACATAGCTCTTCCACAGGTGCAGCTCCAGCCCAGCTTCCCTGTGAGTGGGGCTGGACCACCAGCAGCCCCGTCCTGTCTGCCTCTGACAAAGGTCTATAAAATAGGGTTTTCTCTCAGGTGGTTTTTCCAGCTGCTGGGTGGATTTATTGTGTGGCAGTTGCAGACATACAGAGCTGGCTTAGTAAGCCCCTCAAAACCCAGAATATGCAGCAGAGGCAGTGTAGTGGCAGCTCAAGCAAGCACAGACATATCCTGGAGTGTTATTTGGGATTCCAGCCTGCATTACCCACGCAGGGGAGAATGAATGCGAGAGTCATCCCGATACTGCAGTCAGGTCTGCAGATGGCCGTTCCAGGTTGCTGAGTGGCAACTTCAGCACATAAAAATCATCTGGCCCTGCTTAAAAGGCTGGCTTGAGCCAAGATTCACATGTATGGCTCTGCTGCTGGCTCAGTACAAGTGGCTTCAGCTGTGGAAGGCTGGAGCTCAGCCTTGTTGTAAGGCCAAAGCATTGCCGAATCACCACGGGACACGAGGACTCGTGCATCCAGCTGTGAGCTGGCTAGGAGCTTGGAGCACATGTGTGAGCCACAAGCTGTGGTGTGTTCCAGACACAGCTGTATGCCAGCACTCTCAAACAAAAGCAGTGCTTTCCTGGTAGCCAGTACTCCAACATCCTCCTCAGGAAGATAAGATCTGTGGACGTCACTGGCAGGAGCCAGATGTCAAATGCGGAGGAGGAAGTTTCTCAAATAAAGACTCATTGCTTTTTAATTTATGAGCTTGTTGCTTTATGACTGTGTTAGAGGTTCAGCATGAATGAATGATAGCTATTCCCTCCTGCAGCTCCTTTTCCCATTACTTCTTACAGCCTCATGTTGAAAAGTTCTGACATACTCCATGAATAATTCTCCATCCCAAGGAAAAGGTTATGAAAATACCAGTGTGGCAGTAACACAGTGCTTTGGGTGTAGAAGTGAAATCTGCTTTTTACAGACAACTGTGATTTGTTTCTTTTTAACTGCACATTTGCAGATGAGGAGGGAAAAATGTCTATCAAATGACCTAATGACTATCCTAGCAAAAGTGACATCACTTGCAAATATCAGCTGGCTGGAGAGATTGCACATCTGTGAGGGAGTGATGAGGGAGCAGAAAGAAAGGAAGTGGAACTTCACTCTCTTTGAACAGTGCTGTAGCATTTATATGACAAAATGAGGTGTCTCTGGAAATTTCAACAGCTGTGGTTTGTGCGACATGCGCTCAGGGAAGCACTTTTTGGATGGGGACAGCATGAAGTGCAGCACTAAGCCCAAGGCTTGAGCGGGCTCTGCTTTCACACAGGTTTTGGATAGCAAAGGCAAGCCCAGGATAAGAATCACCCTAGTAGGTCACACTGTTGGTCTGTCTCTCCCCATATCCTGCCCCACAGTGGCAGCAGGAGATGCTGTTTAGGGGGAGAGCACATGAGTCTGGGCACCATTTGTGGCCTTTCCACTTGTCAAGCCCCAGCCTGCACAGCTGGCGTGGGGCGGTTAGAGGGGATTTCCCTGCCTTGTTCCCTTTAGTAGCTGTTTGTGTACAGCTGTTTTCCGTGAATTTGTCTAATCCTTTGAAGCTGCTGCCCAGCTCTCTAATATCCTTTGGTAGTGAATGTCAGGTGTTTACTACCTGCCAGGGAAAGAAATATTTTTGTGTGCTTTAAGCTGACTTCCTGCTAGTTACAGTGAGTGTTCCCAGTTCTTGTGTCCTGATGGTTCCATGAAGGAGCCCAGAACTCTGGTGTCTTCATCTGCTCTTCTGTCAGTCCTCCACAGAAAGCTTTTGGTGAGAGAGAGAGGACTTACCCCTAGGACAGTTGCCTTAACTCTCCCTTCTTCTTAACCTTTGTCTTTACGCGTTGTGATTCCTTTCCCATTCTTGACCATACAAAATGAAATTTCCCCTTGAGGCTTGTCTGTCTTTAATTACATCTATAAAGGTTCATTGTCTGGCTGAATTCTCTTCCAAGCAGTGTCTTCCTTTTTTCTGGCCATGGGTTTTGGCCTGGCAGGGATGCAGAATGCTGTCTGAGCTCCACAAGGGCTCTGCAGTTGGATCCAGTTGAGGTCTAGTGCTTTGGCTGGGAGTGGAACCAAGGTGCAGTTTCAATCTAGTGATGTAATTGATTGGAACAAATGCTGTTCCTGCTCCTTCTGAACTAGTTATGAGGAATTCCTTGGCCTAGGCAGAGCAGATGGTTATTTTTGCTTTTCTAATCTTGCCTAGAAGTGGTCAGACTCATGGCTTCAGGGAAATGCTGAATGGGACTGGAGTTTCATCAGGTTTCATACCCAGACGTTTATTCTTCTGCTTGATTTCATGCTTGGACTTGCTGCAGCTGGTGTTGCAAGCCCAAGAGGATGGTGTGGTGTGTAGGTTCCTACTTCTTATATGTTCAGTCTTATCCCACATTGCAGAGCCCCCATGATGTATCTGAGTTGGGTGAGTGCAGACCCTGGAGGGCTGAAACAGGAGTGGCACACAGCCCTTTATCTTGCTTTTGACAGTGCCAAGATAACAACCTTGTTGTCACCCTTTAAGTGTGTGTGCTGTGAACAGGGCTTCTCATGATGGCGTGGGCTGGAGGAGCTGACTTGTACTGATTTAAGAAACCCTTCTGTCTCACATGAGTTTTGCCTCGGGTCTGTAGCACCTGACATGTGAGAGAGAGCTCAGCCTGAAAATCACAAGGGCACGTTTCTGGCCCCAGCTCCTGGCCATGAGCTCCAGTCAGTGCAGGTGTGAGGAGTCCTCCTCTCACACTCAGCCCCTTGTGAACATACAGTGACTTGTTCTGGTCTAAGGATGCTGTATGCATGTGTTTTATTTCTGTGTATATTGCTGTCCAGCCAAAGCATCTTTATTTCAGACTATGGTCCTAAGACTTAGGCCACTCTAAGACAAGCTGGACAACTGCTAAGGCACTTCTGGTCGCTTTTAATGCACGATGGCAGTGTGCCTGCTGCACTTGTGTTCTGGTTGTGTCTCTTCATGCCTCAAAACAGCAGCACTGCTCACCATAAATAACTCCTGTCTGATCCAGCCCAGGTGCAGTAAGCTATGTCTGCCTGGGGAAAGCATTGTGCACGTGTGAGGTTACATCACAGCTCTTGTCATTTTTATTTGGGTAAAAATTTACATTAGTACCTAAAAATACCAGTGACTAGGTGTGTTTTCTGAAGGCTGCTTTGTTGTTTGCAGCTATCTTGATTCTTCCTGTGACCTTGCCTTTAAAGAGCAGGATTAATTGTCTGCTTGCTGGATAACAAAGAACATTACAGGGTAAAGGACAGGGCAGGCTGCTCAGGAGGAGGCAGTCGTACCCCCAGGAGCCCACAGCCTGGCTTCAGCTTAATGAAACAGCTTTAGTGCAGCAGACAGCTTCTAGTCTCTTAAATCCCCTCCAATCCACTTTGTAGCAGCTCCTCAAAACAATAAGAATTCTGATGGCTGCATACAAAGATTTACCAATTAACTTGATTCAGCTTTTACTTTATTTAAGAAAATGAATCTGTTTTCATTTTATTTAATTTATTTTATTCTCTCCTGCAGGAGCAACAATGGATTGGCCCCAACAAAGATGTAGTAGGTGTTGGGAGAAGACATCTCACCTGAAATGGAGGTGATCAAAGGAGCTGAACACTGACTGCACCAACATGGGGCTGCGACTGCTGGCTTGTCTTTTCCATTTGCCCACTGCAGTGATCTACGGGTCTCTGTCGCTCTTCGTTTCCATTTTGCACAACGTGTTCCTCCTGTACTACGTGGACACCTTTGTCTCTGTTTACAAGATTGATAAACTGTCCTTTTGGATAGGAGAGGTTAGTTTTTTCCATCAGCTTCTGTGCTCTTTAAGTAGGAAACTCTGAAACCAAGACTGCTCCTTGCTAGAAATGTGAAAACTGTTAGTTATAACAGCAGTGTTTCTTTTTGGAGAGGGAGCAAGGGAGCCTTCCAAGTGCTAACTTGGGCTTTTCAGTTTTTCCCACTTACTTAAAAATAGAACAAGCTGGGACAGAAAATGCAGAGACTTTGTTTTTAAGACTGCCTTTCCTCTGGGGATGTTGGGGTGTTTCACAGGCAGTGAAAACCACTGGCCTTACTGCCAGTTGCCCCAAACAGGGGCATCATACAGTGATGATGGGGCAGGGAAGGTGTGCTGGGACAGTTCCTGCTGATGGCTCACCATGCCAGCTCAGCACTGCTTGCTTTGGTGACAGAACAGAGCTGTCCTGTGGTTTTTTTCACTGTACTGTTTTCTTTCCTAGACAGTGTTTCTGATCTGGAACAGCCTCAATGACCCTCTGTTTGGCTGGCTGAGTGACCGAGTATTCCTTAGCACACAGCAGTAAGTGAAGTTCTGCTTTCAGAAGAGTCTGGGAAGTTGTTTAGTCTCTGGGGAAGATGATGTCAAATTGGCAGCTTTAAAATGATGGCGTGGGAATGGCTTACTGGGCATGGAACTCTTAAATACCTCCTTTTCATGGCATCTTTGAATTTCAGTGCTCATAAATGTTGTTTCAGTACTTGCCTTTTTAGAGAAAGTCACACAAACCTATTGGGTGGATGTGGCCCTAACCCTTAACAGTCATGAGTAGTGCAGAATCTAAAATATATGCATCTACAATCTCAAGCCCCTGCTATATAAGCAAGCCTCTTAATGGGGTGTTAGAGAGTGTCTGTACATGGTTTGAGAGGCACAAGGGGGAAAAGTACAGTTATTTCCACATGGAATGCCTTGAACCAGTTGTTCCCAAACTCTACAGGATGGGAACTGAGGCAAGACAGCTCTGTATTGTTGGCCATTAGCATTTCTCATGAATTTATGTCAACATTTTAATGAAAATCATGGTGTGGCTTCCTGCAACTAGTAAAAACTCATGACAATAATTTACATTGCACAAAGTGTGGACAGTACAGCACTGTCAGAGAGAGAAATGCTCTGGAGAAAAAGAAAATCCCTTTTATTTTTGGTCTTCTTAAACCCATATTTTCAGTGTATTCACTATTAACTGAGAAGGTATCTGATGTGGGTGGTTGTTACTTGAACAAAAGCTGTATTTGTGTCTATGCCACTTACATGACATCCTTGGAGAGGAAGAATATATGATCATGCAGGGTTTTGTCCAGGTATGGAAATTTTTTTTTTCTTCTGTTGCAGGGCAGGAGCAGAGATTTCCTCCCCTGAAGTAGTTCTGAAGAGGCTCAGAGCACTAAGCCACAATGGCCCCCTCTTTGCCATTTCTTTCCTGGCTTTCTGGGTTTCCTGGGCTCATCCTGGTTTGCAGTTCCTCCTTTGCCTTTGCATGTACGACAGCTTTCTCACCATGGTTGACCTCCATCACAACGCCTTGCTTGCAGACCTGGCTGTTTCAGCAAAAGACAGGACTAGCCTCAACTTCTACTGCTCCCTCTTCAGTGCCATAGGCTCCCTGTCTGTCTTCATGTCCTATGCAGTGTGGAACAAGGAGGACTTCTTTTCCTTTCGCATATTTTGCGTCCTGCTGGCCCTCTGCTCCATTGTTGGTTTCACCCTGTCCACACAGCTGCTCCGCCAGCGGTTTCAGGCAGATGGGAAAGTGAAATGGGACCAGGAATCAACCCTGAAAGAGTAAGAGTCACGAATTCTCAGCAGGGGCAAAGGCCTGGCATAGATCTGCAGCAAACTAAATGTGTGAGAAGATCCAGAATGAGGCAAAATTTGTTAATTATCTCTCGTTCTTGTCTATTGATACAGTTTTCAGGATCAGCTGTCACACTGGCTCCTCTGAAAATAGAACAAAACTGACTTAGTCCAAACTGTGTCAGCCTTAGTCCAAACTGGAGGCAGAGGCCTAACCTGCTACATGGCCATCCAGTGTTTGGAACATGAAATGAGTTCATATCTAGAGCACCCAGTGAGGCCTGCGAGTGGTAAAATGTTAGAAGCAGCTTATGGAAGCATTTGTGCTTGAGCATGAGACCACACTGCTGCCCATGCCCTATGGAACTGGACAAGTGAGTGTCTCTCCCTGTCACTCACTTCAGCTGCCTGATAGTGGCTGGGCTGTTGGTAGGCCACACCAAGCTGATTTTCCCTGTTCAGCTCCTTCCTCAGGCTGCCTCACTTGTCATCTCTTGTTATGAGCTGCCAGCATTATCCTGCAGTAGCAGCAGATCCTGATGAGATCTGCCAGGTGAGCTAACTGCAGGGACCTGGAAGAGGAATGTATGTATAGTGGAATGGCTGATAAGAGGAGAATGCATTTCTGGACAGAAAGGTGAATTTTGTGTAAGAAGACAGATGTTCTTTAGGAGACCTGTTGCCTGTGCTTCTTACTAGCAATAAGCAATCATTGTTATAGACTCCACTGTTTTGATTGGTCCAGGAATATGAAAGGTTAGGATGGGAGCAGAGAAGAGACAGCTCTGCATCTACAGGGAGAGAGCTGGGGTCTCTGTTTTGGTGTGAGGGATTTATGGTTGCTTTTTATCCCTCCTTTTCCTTTAGGCTGTACATTGAGAAACTCTCCGTCCCCCAGGAGAAGAGGATCACCCTGGCAGAGTATCTCCAGCAGCTCTCCCGGCACCGCAACTTCCTCTGGTTTGTCTGCATGAATCTCGTCCAGGTAGGCACAGAAGCGACACGCTGCGATTCACAGGATGAGTGCTGGCCCTGGCTCTTTGAAAAGGATGATTCAGCAGTATGTAAGTTCCTGAGGAAGGGCAGAGATGTTCCCAGCACCCACTTGCTCTTGGTGCCTTCTGCACATGCTGGCTGATTCAGCAGCTGGTAGCCACTCTCCCTGCTTGTGACCAAGGATACTTCCTGAGCAAGCTGTGGGGTGCTCCTTCCTCTCTCTGCAGCGTAGGCTGGGTTATGGGGGCTGACTGAGCTCTGTGCAGCCCATATGGGGTGCAGAAGCACAGGGCCTGCCTCACAGAGGGGATGAGTTTAGGAGTGCTGTTTGCTGGTGTGGCTCTCAGCACAGTCTCCTTTCCCTTTCCATTTTCCTGAGGTTCACATCACTGTTCTCGCTGTCCAGCTGGATCCATCTCCCAGCTGGCTTTTACCATTTCTGTTCTTCATCCTCTTCAGTGATGACTACCAAATGCTGGCAGCCTGCCCAGCTTTGTGTGCTGCAGTCATGGCTCCCTGAGGATCCCTGTTTCCCTCAGGCAGATGCTGGTCTGCATCTTTGTGTTCAAGCCTCACTGCCTTACCAATGTCCTCCTGCCGGCTGCCTCCTCCCTCCTGCCATGCCACTGTCTCCCCCAGCCTCATGGTCACTGCTGTCACCTGCTGGCCCTGTCTGCCCTAGCAGCACTGTGCTACTGTACAGCTGTGTGGTGGGGCTGACTTCGGGCACTAAGTGGGCATAGCTGATGGCATTGCAGCTCTGCAGTCTCAGCCAGCAGTGTCGAAAATCTCACAGCCAAGGTCTTGCTCTGCTGAAGTATTCCAGGCCTATCCTGCATGATCCTTTGGCATGGGGCTCCTAGGACAACAGAGCCCAGAGGGCTGTTAGCTTTTTCTGTTCTTTCTCACTGCTGTTCCTGCTGACCAGCTCGTCTGCATGCTGCCTTCACAGGTTTTTCACTGCCATTTTAACAGCAACTTCTTCCCTCTGTTCCTGGAGCACCTGCTGTCAGACCAGATCTCTGTCTCTACTGGATCCTTCCTGCTTGGTGAGTTTCAGGTGGGACTGGAGGGAGCGGCTGAGTTACATAGGACCTGGCCTGAGTCTGGGTTTGCCCTTCCCAAACTCCATCTGGGGAGAGGTGTGCTCACATGCATGACTCTGGGCTGTAAAATTCACACATGCACATGTTTCCCTGGGACCTCTGAGTTGTCCTTCCTGGGCACAGAAGTAATTTGGAGCCTTTTCTAGTAAGGACAAGCCTGGTGTGCTGGACACCAGACTCCAGAAAAATATTGCTTTGAGCACTAGAGGCTGCAGAATGCAGTGTTCCAGGATGCAGCAGAGAACACAGCCCTAAATTTTATCCCTTTCCTTCTGCAGCATACAGATCATTTCCAAGCTGCCACAGATACATGGGCATTGGTCCTAGAGTTGCCCTGGGAGGGTTCTGTGCAGGTCAGGTCTGGTCAGGCAGTACTGTTTCTCTCATTTCTGCTCCAGGGCTGAGTCGCAGCCTCTGCATGACACTGGGCAAGTCTTTTCTTCCTATCTGTCCATGAGGTTGATGGAAGAAGGTCTCCCTCTGTAGGAAAGTGTGTGCTGTGCCACAAAGCCATGGAATAAATCTGCTGCAGCCTTCTGTATATGCAGAGGAGCTGCTCTGTATTGCCCTGCTGGCAATAGCCAACCTTGCTATCTCTCTTGGTGTCATGTCTGGGGGCATGGTGGAAAGTGAAACTCCATCAAGCTTTTTGTGCATCTGTCTCTGCCCAGGTGTTTCCTACATCGCCCCCCATCTCAACAACCTCTACTTCCTGTCGCTCTGCCGCCGCTGTGGGGTTTACGCTGTGGTGCGAGGACTCTTCTTCCTGAAGCTGGCTCTGAGTGTTGTCATGTTCCTGGCAGGACCTGATCAGGTGTATCTGCTCTGCATCTTCATTGCTAGGTAGGCAAGCACTTCCCCTGCCCTCTGCTTCCTGGGAAGCAAAATGAGTTGTCTCTGTTTTAAGAAGAGGAGTGGAAGGCAGGAAACAGGGGGCAGGATCGTACATAAGCCATGTGGTTTCCAGCTGTGACAGCACATGGGACAGGTCACTGCAGAATCCACAGGCTGCCCTGCTGCAGAGTGAGGGAGGCAGTGATGTTCAGGTCACAGGCCAGCAGACTGGTGGCAGCTCGCACCTGCATTTGCCAGCTGATGAGAGCTTCTCTCCTCCGCAGCCCTTGGTGTGTGCTGCAGATGCCTGTGAGCCACAGGCCTGGTGTGTCCTGTCCCCAGGCCTGTCTGTGTGGCAGGTCAGGACTGATCTGACGTGTCACTGCAGGTGCAAAGTCTTATTGATAGTGGTGTTCCTCTCCTGTAACCAGGGCTTCTGAAATTCTTATTGCAAGTGTGGGGAAACCTTTTTCACCCTTGCCATTTTTTCTGCTCTGTCACATTTTCCTGTCATTTGATAGCTCTATTCAGTGCTTTGCCTGTTGTTCTGCAGCAACCGCGTGTTCACGGAAGGGACCTGTAAGTTACTCAACCTGGTGGTCACTGATTTGGTGGACGAGGATCTAGTCCTGAACCGTAGGAAGCAGGCAGCCTCAGCCCTGCTCTTTGGGATGGTGGCTCTGGTCACCAAACCAGGCCAGACCTTCGCCCCTCTGATTGGCACCTGGCTGCTCTGTGCGTACACAGGTAAGGATGCTCCTGGGGAAAGCAGTGGAGCAGGACAGGGCAGACCTGTGAGTTCAGTGTCTGGCACCTTGTGCTGTGCCCTGGCTGGGTGCAGAGGGCTCTTGAGTTGCTAACCTGTGCCTGGTCTCTGCATCTCCACTGCTTGTCACTCAAAGAGAATGGCCAAAGATCCATCCCCACTGCCCCATTCTCACAAACTCTTCTCTGACACCAGGCTACGACATCTTCCAGCGCAACCCCCTGAACAACGTGGTGAGTGCCCGGCCGAAGCTGGAGTCTGCCGCGGCCTTGGAGCCAACTCTTCGCCAGGGCTGCTTTTACCTCCTGGTCTTTGTGCCCATCGCGTGCGCCCTGCTGCAGCTCCTCAGCTGGTCACAGTTCAGCCTGCACGGGAAGCGGCTGCAGGTGGTGAAGGCTCAGCGGCAGAGCCTGACACAAGGCCAAGCACCACAGGTCAAAGCAATCTAAGGGTGCCTGAGCCCCCAGGATGCTGCTGGTTCCAGGCTGGTGCTGGAGGGCAGGTGAAGGGCAGGGATGGTGGGCTGAGAGAGCCTGATGTTCATGGTTCAGCTGTGAAATGCTGTGATGCCAATGTTTGTTCATTCCAGGTGGTCGTCACTGGGGAAGGCAGAGAGGCTCAGCATGTGAGGGGCCAGAGATAGATCGCTAGATCTCAGAAGCAAGAACATTTAATCCCAGCCTGTCCCAGGGAGCAGAGAGCTGCTCATTCCAGCAAAGAGGTGCTGGGTTGCAGGTGCCAGAAACAGTCACATCCCCAAAGCACTTGTCTGTGCTGGGCATGGCTCTAGGGAGCCACAGCCTCTCCAGCTGAGCAGGAGGAGACTGCACAGGGAGTCCTTCCTCACTAGAGCCTTTCACTCTCATGGAGTGCAGTGGAGTGGGAGGCTCCTGAGGGACCAAGTAACCAAGGAAATGATTGCCAAACAGGAGCAGGGATGACAGGACCTTGAAGGCCTTTCCCAGTAACTAGTAGAACCCTCCCACTTGCAGTGCAGTGGTTCTTGGACCAAATTCACTCTTAAGCATTTGTTGTTCCCAGGACAATATCCTGCACAGCCAGGATCAGCTGGGTGTGCTGTTTTATGCTGAGGTTTCCTTCTCTGTGGCCTTGTAGAGGAAGTTGTTGCTGGCCTGGGAAAGGTGCTGGGCTCAAACTGAGTTCAGAGCCTTGGGCTGTATCATTCCACTGAGCATCTCATTGCATGTGTTTACCCCTCATTTCCTCTCCACAGCCCCTTCTACTCAGTGCTGTCACAGCTGTACCGTGAGCCCCCTCCCATTCTGGGCAAGGTCAGGGAGCCAACCCCTAATCCAGCTGCTGAAAGTGCCTCCCTGCCCAGGGCAGTCCCAGGTGACCCAGTGAGGCAGCCTGGTGCCCCCACCTTGCAGGAGAGCACATCCTGAAGGAGACACCAGGTCTTGCTTTTGTGCCTTTGATTCCTCTTTGGAGCCTGTCTGACACGGTACTGGGCAGTCACAGGGTTGGGATTTTACCCCTGTGGGGAGGGGCAGACACCTCAGCTCCTCTGTGCTTGAAACAGTGCCCGAGTTAGATCATCTCACTGGCTGAAAGCAGGTCAGAGAGCTGCTGAGCCAGGGACCCAAGGAGAGCAGGTGCTTTGGTCTCCCTGGTTTTGGCTGCGAGCAGACAGACAGGTAATCACCAAAGGGGTCCCTGAGGCAAGGGAGTGACTCCTCACTCCCTGTGGTGTGTTTGGGGCAGGCAGAAGGGATGTGCCAAAGCCTGTGCCTGCCTGCTGCAGGAGAGGGGGGCTTGGCAGGCAGTGTTTCAAGCTGTTGCACGTTGAGGGATGTTCTTTGTTTAGTGCCAGGTTCCCTCTGGGGTCTCAGCCCACCAACCTGCCATCTTGCCTCAGGACATGGCTGCCTTCTGTCTTGGACCAAGACATTCCTGCCATGAGGCTTGCTGTAGTTCTTACTGGTTCAATCATAAGTTATTTGTGCAACTTCTAACCAAGTTTGAAAATGATTATCCATTTCATAAATTAAAGATGATCTTTTTCTGAATTGCTTGATGATTTTCTTCTAGCCAGTGGCTCTAGCCTGGCTGGGTGGATGTGGTGCTGTGGGGACACAGCTGTGGCTGGGTGGAGACAAGGGGGACAGCTCCTCCACAAAACTGCATTGAGGCTTGGCTGTTTCTGCAGGGGGCAGAGGGGATTACCTGTCTTTGAAGGGAGTGTCACTTACCCCTGCTGCTTTGGAAGGGCCCAGAGTTATGTCTGTCCTGTTCCTACACCAGTGGCTGATGAGGACAAAATGGGACAGTCATAGCACTGGGCACTGTGCCACCTTCCCTGGGAGCACAGCTCTACTCACTGCTCTCTCAGCAAACACCTGGGCTGGCACCAGCCTCTTCTCACAAGAGCAGTGGCATCACCCTTGCTCAGCTCAGGCTGCCCTCTTCCAGCCTTTCACCTGTGACAGTGGCAGGCACCTGTCACCTGCAGTGACAGCAGAATCAGGGATAACAGATGTAAAGGAGAGTAGATATGGACACCATGGCTGCAGACCAGGAATCTCCTCCCACAAAAGCCAGACCAGGAATGCAATCCTAGACCAAAGACGGTGTCTCCTTGTAGTCTGGCCGGCAACAATTCTGCACAGGCAAGAGAACACAAGTTACTTCCTTAAAATTGCAAATGTGGGCAGAGGAGGCCAGGAGGCTTGAGCGTTGTGTATGAATGACTTTATTTAAGTATGCTGGGCACCACCAGGCAACATGGTTTGGACAGTGTGCAAGGGAACAGTCAGGCAGACCAAACAAACGCTAGATTGGAGACAGCACCATCCTGCCCAGTCACTGCAGCTTACAAAATGGAGCACTGCTGCTGCAAGGCCAGCAGAGGGGCTGGGGGGATGGAGAGCACTGCTTGGGGCACGCAGGAACCGAGAGGAATTTGCTGAAATTCCCCTCTGTGTGCTGCAGCAAACCAGCAAGAACAGAACCAGTTTCCCAGCAGAAGGCCGAGCACTGATGGCTCTTTTCTGACAGGTTCTTGCTTAGAAAACAGTCTGCTCTGATGGGGCGAGGGGAACAAGCAGCCTGGCCTCAGCTGGGAGAGACCACCCTGCCCACCTGCCTACAGCCTCTCCAAACTCATGGGTAAGCCCAAAGAACGTGGTTCCTGCAGTGGCAACTGGCTGCTGCTTACATTCGTCTCAGCTGGGGCAGTGCACTGGCCTTTCCCTCACCTCTGTGGCAATCCTCCAGCTCTTACCCCATCTCTGCACCTGAGAGTGACCCCAAGGTGATGTGTGGCAATGAACAGAAAGGAGAGAAACAGGGAGGAACTGCCACCAAGCAACTCCAGCTCCATTGCTACTGCCATGTTCTGCAGAAAACTAATGGGAAAAAAAGAGAGCACCGAATAATGCACAAGTAAAACCGGAACAGTGGCATGCCCCAACGCAAGCAGGTCTGCAGGCTGCCCAGGGCTGTTAGAGCAGTACAAGCAAAGCAGCCAGCAGGTGAGCAGAAAGGCACCACAGCGGAACACAGCCAGCAGGACAGCCTCCTGCTCACACACGTGCCACTCACACTGGCCTCCCAGCACACTTTACTGTCCTGTCCCCTGGTGCATTCCCAGCAACCAGTGAGTCCCCACAGAGCAGGGACGGGGTGGTGGTGCAGGGCTGGCCTTTCCGCTAAGCGTGGGTGCTGTGCGCAGTGCGAACATCGAGCAGCGGGCAGCTGGGCAACAGGTGTTCAAAGAAGACCCAAAGCATAATTCCCAGGTGCTGTGGTCAGTATTTGAGAGATCCTCAGACATTTCAATAAATAAAACAATTCTTACATTACAATGCACCTTCCCAATTATTATTTTGCCCCAGAATGGATAAAGTACACAAGAGTTATGCCTGGCTGTGAATACATGCTCCCTTTGCCCTGACATGGCAGGAAGGAGGGAAACAGCCTCGACTCTTACAAAGAACACGAGAAGTCAGCACTGTAAATCTTGGCAGGTTGAGGGGGAACACACAAGTGCCTTCATGCCCATTCCGGGGTACTTGCTTCCAGAGGAGAAAAGGTATTTAAAACAAGGTACGAGAGAATAACCGTCTAGTACAATGATAGCTGATTAGATTTGCTTTGTTCTACTCCATGCAATACAAACTAAGTCCTATCGCCAACTTCTCCAGCTGTGGTGCAGACCCCACATCAGGCTAAGAAGTTACACACTCATACACACACTCACACACCAAAACAGTGGGGGCAAATGGACTCAACTGTTGAGAATGTGCTTTCTCTTAATAAAAAATATATTAAAAACAACTTCAAAAACTTACTGATAATGAAGACACCGCTGAAGAAGGAAGTAGCTATGGGGCCTCAACTATGTGTTTCCAGACAATCCAGGCATTGCAGTCAGGCTGACTAAAGCCTGCACGAGCAGTCTGCAGTGGTTGGCTCCCTTCTGGCTTGCCAGGCAGTTTCTATAAGCTGTTCCCTTTGTTTTTGCTTATTTGTTTTACAATGACAGGTGTGACTGTGATACAGAAAATAAGGGACTGAAATGAAGAAGGAATGGGCCATTCTGGAGAAATTTAGATTGGTATTTTCTCCTTTCCATTAAAAAAAAAAAACAAAACAAAACAAAAAGAAGTTAGTAGTACTAATACAACCCTCCTGCTGCTGTCGTCTTTGCTCAGTGACATCGGGGCATGCTGGCGCACACACACACACACGGGCAGCTCTCAGACACTCGGACTCAGAAAAGCGAGTTAAGTGAGTCTTCGGAGGAGACTGAGGACAGGTCCCAGGGCTAGAAGGTTTTTCGGTGGATGGCACGAGCTCCATCTTCTTCATATTCCTTTTTCGAAACCCACATTTTCTTGAAGGTGTCCAGAGAGGCCAGGATAGAGCCACTACGGAGAGACAGGCATGTTACGGGTTAAAGGAAAATGCAGGGGCACTCTCATAGTATCTCTGCAGAGATGGGCTGTTTCTATTGTGACACATCCCCATGACAGAAAGGTGCCTAGGCCCAGTTACCCGTGACAGACACTCTCTCTGGACAGGCACTCCCTCTCCCACTATCCTCAAATGTGCCAGTGTTCCAGAGCCTGGCACCACCTGCCCCCCACCCCACGACCTGGTGACTGCTGCTTCAAGAACACGCCAAGCATTGCCCAGCTGAGAACACAACCCCCCTGACATGCAGCACCAGTTGGGATAACAACATGAGAGCTACTGGGCTGTGCCTCCCCAGCCCAGTCCCACAGCAAAATGTGTTGCTGTGCAGCACATACATACCCAATCCACGTGGAATACAATCTCTCCTGAGGAGCCGATATCTGGAAGAAAGAGAGAATCAGTCTGTATCTTGCCAAGCTCCAGTCTGCTCCTCCTAGCACACTGCCCACACTTCACTCCAGCTACCACCTGACACAGATGTGATCTCTCCCAACAGAAAGACACCTGGCAGTCCCCCAAAACAGCCACTCTGGTCCAGAATCCTGGACAGGGGTCATGTCAGAGGAGCCACCTTCTCAGTGATGAAACCAAACTGATTTTCATCACAACAGCAAATGCTGTTGGGCATGTGAGTGTCTCAGGAAAGGCATTTCTGATTTGAAGTAAATGGCAGCTGCAGTCTGAGCAAGGTTCTTTCAAGGTCACAGAACAACACACTTGGTAAGTGACAAACACAAAAGAGATGGCCTCTTACCCTTATTTTGACATCCTTTGGAGCCAGTTTCTTCACTTCGCTCAACAGCCTGTCACCAAAGCCTACACAAGACAAAAAATGCATAGTGTGAGCACCTCACCAAAATCCCAACTTCCATCCACTAACAATGTGGATATGGCCTATGCAGTCCTATTGAAAGACCCCATTCCACATCTTACAGAGAGTCCAGTCTGGGGAGGCACAGAACACAGACAATGACATAACAGGACTTAGTCTCACTGAGAGCTTATACACTGGCACAATGGGCTCTACTCCTCAGCAGCAACCTGAGTCAAGCAAACAAGATTTTTAGCTAGGACCTCCTCCTTCCCTAGGCATTCCTCCTGTGTCCAGCCCATTTGTACAGGGGGTTGAATGGGAAGACCAGAATCTATTTGGAGCTGTCAACCAGTGATAACAGACTGATGGGTTCTGGCAGAGGGTATCTTTAGGTCAACGAGTACCAACTGAGCCCTGAGGGGATGGGTTGAAACCTTTCTGAACACACACAGCTGACGCTCATGCAAGACTAGAACCATTGAAATCTCACATATCAGAGACCTAAAGAAACCTTAGAAGGTGGAAGAGTCCTTTTTGGTATCTAGATATTGTGAGCTACGGCAGCAGGAATGAACACAGCTATTCAGTCCTTCCACAGGCATTGACTGAAAAAAACAGTAAAAGCCCTCCAAGCCCAGAAAGTGATGTACGAGGGCAGGTGTCCTGCATACCCAGCACGATATGACTAGGACTCAGAAAATTAGGAAGTAAATGCCCTGATAGAGCAGAATTTACACAGTCCTCACTCCAGAGGACAAACTGGGTGATCTGGGTTATCTTCCCAGTTTCATATGAGAAAGAAGAAAGAGATCAGGCATGTCACAGCACACTGAAAGAGGAGAGGCAGGAACCTTTGAAAAGCGTGGAGCCTCCAGACAGCACAATGTTGGAGAACAGCGTTCGCCTCAGATCCATGTCTGACTTTTGAATGGCAAAAACGAGCACTTCATGAAGTCCTTCACATTCCTCCCCTATCAGGTCCGGCCGGAACAGGAGCTCTGGGGCTCGGAAACGGGCAGGGCCAATCTGCAAGAGCAGAAGTTAAGACAGAGGGAAGAGAACAGTGTGGCTTTGTTCCCTACTTACAGATGGACCTGCCTTTCTTAGGTGAAGCTTCAGAGTAATGAAGCTTCCTGGACACTCATGTTGCATCACTAGATCCCAAGTGAATGCCAGTTTAGATTACAGCTCCTATAAAGAGCACCATTTCCAATTTGCAGATGAAAGAGATGAAGAAACTTGCTCAGCCCCATACAGCAGGTCTGGAATAAAGGGAGCAAATCCAGCCCTCTTACTGGAGGTACAGCAAGATTTACTGGAGGTAAAACCTGTATTTCCTCTCTTTCGAACATTCTATAGCAGGCTCAATCTTCTAAGGAGTATTCTTAACTCTTCAAATCAACTGTTAATGCACAGGAGACAATTCTAGGCAGGACAAAAGGCACATATAAAACCACTGATGGATTTAGTGAGCTGACACCTACCCACACCCCATACCTGATCTGCATAAAGTTTGTTAGATCAGAGCCTGCTCTCAAACATGCTCTGAGTCCCCACTGTCATGATGCATCCTTACCAAGGACTTCTAGCAGAAGTTGTGAGGTTTCTAGTAAAGTTTTCTCTCCTTAAAAATTCTAGTGCCCAGTCAACAGCCTAGGATGAGTTATAGTCTTTTAAAATTATCCCCTCCCACCTAACACTGCATGAAATTTCCCATCACTGGGGAGCTTTTCTGGAAACCCTGTGCCTCACATGAGGAATTCTCCAAGAGTGGTCCTTACAAACCTCAATAGTGCTTCCATCTGGCAGGTAGTACTGAGCCTTCTCAGTCTCCAAAGTCTCATCCTTCTGGGGGTTTATTGACAGGTAGCAGGCACGCTGGAGAGGAAACAGAGTCAGGGAGAAGGAGATGAGACACGTAAACCCAAATGCTGCTGATAAAATGTTTTTCTCACTAATAATCAAAATCCATGTACCCTTTGGGGAGACTGATTTCAACAGTATTGTGTGCTGGAGAAAAGACCTTTGAGGTTCACAGCAGGTAAGCTACCTTGCAATATCCCACTTGTGATCCCTAGCTGCCATGGATTTTACTCCATGAAGGGAAACAAACACTACTGAAAGCTATCATCAGACCCTGAAAAACTGCAGCACAGATAAATGCAAAACTGACTCTGAACCACCAGCCCATACTCACCTTCATCTTAACAGCCTCTCAACAGGGATTAATGTGATTTTGACTATAACTCTCTCAGAATACAGGACAGCTCAGGTTGCAAATGACCTCTGGAGGTGATCTCGTCCACGCAGGGTCCCCTAAAGCAGTCCAGGACCATGTCCAGATGATATTACTAAAGATGGAGACTCCACAACCCTCTAGACAAACTGTGCCAGTACTTGGTCACCCTCACGCTAAACAAAGTTTATGTTCAGACAGAACCTCCTGTGCTTCAGTTTGTGCATCTTGTCCTGTCACTAGACACCACTGAAATGAGTCTGGCTCTGTTTTCTCTGCACCCTCCCTTCAGACATTTATATACATCAACCAGACTTTCTGCAAACATTTCTTGTGGCTCAACAGCTGAAGCTCTCCCTGCCTTTCCACATATAAGAGTCCTTTAATCATCTTAGTGGCCCTGGACTCCCTCACATAGATAATGGATTTAGGTGTAGAGCTAGGTAGGCTGGAACTTCCTACCACATTTCACAAGCCACAACTTCCCTTGAGAAGAAATCCCCTCTTGGACAAACACAGAAACAAGGCAGGGCATCACCTCCTTGATGGTCTTGACAATCTCAAACTCAGAGGTTGTGTGGAAGTCATAGCCTTCCTTCCGGAGATAGAGGCGCAGGAAGCGGGAGACGTCCCGGCCAGCGATGTCAATCCGCATGATGGAGTGAGGCATGGCAAAGCCCTCATAGATGGGAACCGCGTGGGTGACGCCGTCCCCAGAGTCCAGCACCACTCCCGTGGTCCTGCCGGTCGCGTAGCTACCGAAGGGACAAAGGATCAAGTCAGACCAAGCAACTCAAAGTGAGCCCAGGCAAGCAGCACATCCACACTCAACTCAGGAAGCAGAGATTTCACACAAACAGGGCATAAAAACCCCTCAAAACACAAGTTCTGTTTGCAGTTCAGCAAATTTCCTGTAAACTCTTTATTACATAAATTGAGTTTCAGTACTTGCATGAAAAGGGAGGGAATACATCAGTGAGGTCTCCCACAGTTTTTTTTGTAGAATGGATATCATGGCAACATTCCACAGACACAAATCAAAGACAAAAGACACTTACAGGCTAAGCACAGCTTGCATGGAGATGAATAGTGCTGGCACATTGAAGGTCTCGAAAAACACCTCAGCAGCACGCTCTCTGTTCTTGCGCGGGTTTAGGGGTGCTTCTGTCAGCAGCACAGGATGCTGGGAAAGAGAAGGAGCTGTGCTGCAGTAACCAGAAGGCAGTAGGGGTGTGCTCCTAAACGTTTCTGCTTATTTATTCACTTTAGGAACCACTGGTGCAAGAGGGCAGGTACAAAGGAATAATTTCAGCTGAGCTGTAATAGACTGAATAATCTCTATTAGATTGGAAGACCAGCAGGGTTCTGGTCTAGTTATGAAGAAGTGTAAGGATGTACTCTGTAACTCTGACCCATGAAGGATAAGTAGGACGACTCGCAGTGACAAAAAATCAGCCAGATTAGCCAAAATACACGCTCTAAGAAAGGGTGAAGGCATATGGTCTTTTAGCACAGGCAGACAAAAATATTCCTACTCCACAATTTAGATTGTTCTCAGACATTTAATAATTTTTTGGTCCGATCCTTCCAGACCACAGGACTGTGGTTTTCTCCTTCCTCACTTCAAATCATGTCACTGCTGAGTGGATATGCCTGATGTGCAGGCAGAATAGGAAAAGTCAGAAACACTTAGCCTAGAGTAGACTCATTAGAGAGAGTGTGAATAGCAAATGTGAAAGGCAGATTTTCAGTTAGGCCAGACCATCAGAACTGGAGAAGAATTCTGCTTGGACATTCTTAAGCAGTATCTCCTGAGAGGTAAAAGAACTTAATTTAGCAACAGACACACATTCAGAAAGAAGGCCAAAGGAAAAGTTCCAAATCTTTCAAGTTCCATGGCTGCTGGTGTTACACACACACTGAATGACACCTGTGCCTTTACATAACGTGGTCTCTCACCTCTTCTGAGAACGTCTGGAGCTGGTCTTTAGAATACACGTACTGCCAGATGCGCTCCATGTCATTCCAGTCCTTCACTATGCCATGCTCCATCGGGTATCGGATCGCAAGAAGACCTCTGTGCTCCTGAGCAAACAGGAAGAGCAAGAGAGCATTCCAGCAATCACACTTTTGAGTGACCGGGACTTACTGTCAGACTCACCTTCAGTTTTGATTCCACTAAAAGATAACTTATCTATAGCATACAGGGCAAAACCTGAATATTCATTACAAACATCTCTCCCAGAGAAGCCAAGATTAGACAAAGCCTTTTCATACCAAGTAGGAATGTCTACATCTGACATTTGCAGAGCATATTCCATCATAACACTTTTAAAGTCAACACACAGACACCTATCGTATGGTATCTTTGTACTACCAGATCAGCCATGATATAAAACATAATAGGATGTTACTGGGGAATGCAGTTTGAAGGGCTCACAGGAAATGTGACCACACAAATGACTACATGCTGACAGAAGCAGGATTGTGGAGAGAAGCTTCCTGCCCATGGCAGGGAGATATACAGCAACTGAGTAGGTTCCAGTTCTAAAGTTCCCAGTCAAAAGTATGTAACCATATAGAGCTAGAAGTAGCCTAAAAAAAAAAAAAAGAGATATTGAAGGCCTTGGGAACTAGGTCTGTGGTCAGCAGATTGGCACAAGAATTTCATTACACTTCACACTCCACCTTGGACACACATGAAGTGACAATCTGCTCTACTCTTCAGATCTACACGATACCAAACAACCACAGCCCAGCTGCCACACCCCCTCCCTCACAGCAGCACACTGAGATATATGGACAAGTGCAGTGTACAGGTGTTCTTACCTCTGCCTTTGGACCAATGAAAATGTCCCCTTCTAAAGCACCAGCCATAACGCGAACGTGCTTTGGTCTGCCCACACTAGAACAGAGACAAGAGAGTAAATGCTTCTACAAAGAGCTCAGATGCACCCAAGGATTGCATACTCAGTGTTTCTCTCTGTCCTAACCAGAACTTTCTCAGTGGGTGAGTCTGGGGGCACTACAAGTTACAGACAAACCCAGATTTGCTCTGAGCTAATCTCAGAAATCAGAGGTGAAGGGGACAGATTGTAAACAGTTCTGAACTGGCTGGACATAAACCAGCTGAGTCTGGCCATATTTTCACTGATTATTCAGGACTCACCTGTTTCAACAGTGCCTGGGATGAACATGGCTAGACTCAGCAATTGTCTGAGGTGTTGGATCCACATGTACTGCCTGACCTCAGGCAGACTTCTTAGATTAGACATCTGTGTCCCATACCCCATCATCCCATACAGAACATATTGTTCAGAAAACAAAAACACTCACTAAAAACCCACCACACTGAAAACAAAAACCAGTGACTATTCAGAGTTCCTGTTCCAGCAGTCTTCATCCTGGAAAAACTCTTAGAACACTTACAAAAAAGTCTGGCAGGAATCAAGACATCATACCACACACCGAAAAAATACAGAGGTCTTCACACTTCTTATCCCAAATTTTACTTTTTCCAGGTCCTTCTTCTCATGTGTGCAGATTAAAGGATCCTACAGCTTTGGATGTGTGTTGAGCCTGACAAAGCGATGTCATCTTTTACAATGGGTATGTGTCCCCAGAAATCTCAAAACATTTAACAGTGGAGCTCTCATCTTCCTGATGCCTCTTTGCAGCACGCAGAAAAGAGTAACTCATTTTTTCATTCATAAAACTGGGCAATTCTTCCCCTCTACATATCAAAAAATTGGTACACAGTATTAAGAAGTTACCAAGACCAGCAGAATACTTACTAGTTAGGAAAGCAGTATTTTGGTATTTGATCGCCCGCAAAACCTGCTTTAATCACACCCGAGCCCTGTGGAAGCAACAGACAAATATGTGAGCTTATCACTCATTCCATCATCTTCACGAGCTTTAGAGGAGTAGTAAAGTACATCAGGACTGCCAGACCCTCTCCTTTCTACTAGCAATAAAGTTCCCCAGGGACTGACTCTCCAGGCTGGATGGAGATCGGAAATGCCAGCTTGGCTGTTGGAGGGACTGACTGGCACCCTTTCTGGCAGTGACACATCTCACAGAGAACAACCATCCCATGCACCCTGGTGCTGCTCTGCACACACCCAAACACCCTGTATAGACGAGTATTTTTCTAGCCAGGGTTCCATGAGGGGTGCAGGAACCTAAATCCACTTTCCACAGGTGTCTATTGATATTAGATAACCTTTGGGGGGAAGAGAACACTCGAGAAAGCCCAGCAAGAACAACTGAACTCTGCCAGCTTCAGGAGGCACTGGAAGAATGAAGGCTACAGGCCTCTCAGAAGGAGATTTGGAAAGGATGGATGGAGGGCGGGATAAAGTCAGAGAAGGAAGTAGCAAAGAATCCTGAGAAACAGACTGGAGAAGAAACTGGGGAAAAGATGACCAGATGGTGGATGAACTAGCTAAGGCTAAGGAGGCAGAAGTGTGGTCAGAAAAGACACTGGAAACCAACCCAGACTGTGGTTGGAAAAGGACAAAAGTGCTGGTTACACTGCAAGGGGAAAGGCTGGGGGCAGGAAGCACAGCTGACAGGATAAAGCCAAAAAAGAGATGAGGGATGGCAGTCAGGAAGGCAGAGATCCAAAGAGCCTTCTGCAACATTCAAAGCAACAAAAACAGAGCGGGTAAAACCAGCCACAGCAAGGCCCTGGCAGGGAGTCAGTGCCGGGCATCTGGCCCCACAGCTCTCATTCCCTGTCCGGAAGCATCCTGGGAACACCATCATCAACTTGGATCTGTGCTGACTCCTTCCCCTCCTCCATTTCCTCTCCCTGCACAAGGGAATGACATCTTGAAACAATGAGCAGCTTGCAGGAACACCCAAGTTTTGCTAAGGAGCAGATTTTCATAGGATCTCCTCAGATAAGCCGTTTCACTGGTAATCCCAGACTACCATGGGCGCAAGCTCTTCTGCAGAAAGAGGAGCAGTTCTGCTTAGCCCCACGGTGGGAGCAAAGTGTGTGCAAGCTTTCACTGAAGGCTGTGACCTGTGAAGTGCCTGTTCACTCTCAAGGGTTCTGCAGTAGGAATGCTCTGGTTTGGAGGCCAAAAAGATATTTTAGCTACCCCACTGCATTTTAAAATGAGCAGCAACACAGCTCCTCCATAGCTTTCCACTTCTCACCAGCTCTGCACGGGTCAGCATCACCACTTTTGCTTCGAGGCTGGGGCCAGATGAGTTGCTCAGGGCTCTGCCAGGCAAGCCCTGCCTGCAGTGGTTTCCGATGCTGCCTTCCCAGTGCCAGAGGTTACCAGCCAGAGCAGGCTCAGCAGAAAGGAATGTGGGGCGGCCCCAGCCTCTCCCGTTCACAGTCCAGCGCTTTGCTGCCAAGCGACTTCCATCAGCACTTTCAGCAGGGATGTCAGGCTCTGCACAGGGTATGTGCACTCTGCCGCCAGAGCCGGGACACTCCAGCCTCTAAACCACCAGAGTCAGATTTGCCAGGACACATCTGTAGGAGAGGAGTGTCAGGAATGCTCTGCAAACCAGACACAGCTATTTATAAAGCATACAAAAGGCAGATTGCTTGAATCCTTGTCTCCTGATAAACACCTGCAGCCAAGCTGGCTCCAGGAGCACACCCAAGCTGCCAACTGGGCAGGACTAACTACCTCTTTTCCACAGAGGGACTCGGCTCCAGCTGCATCCCAAGGTCTGCACTAACTGATATCAGCGTGACAAGTAGCGGGTGAAGTGTTAAAAAGACTTCCCTTGAGACAGACACTCTTTTGGCTATTCCCTTCAAAGTGAAACAAGGTACAACCAAAACCACTATTTTGATTTTTCTTATCATAGCTTATAAACAACTCTCTACCTGGGAAAGAATACCATCCTGTGGCAAGTCTTGCAGAAAAATAACTGAATGAAATGCAGTAACATAATGTAACCACATTAGAATATTGCACTTAGTGAATATTTTGTTCAGGATAATGAGTGAGCTTGTTGCTAGCACATTCTTCTGTGGGGAACTGGTTTCAGGAGAACAACGATGCTCCTATTTTAACTTAGAGATTAAAACTTCCTTATGTCAGGCCAAAAATTGCCCAGTGCGTCCTGGTGAGATTCCCAGCAAGTTATATATTTTAAGATTTACATACTGAAGTTCAAAGTTAAGCAAATGTGTTGGGAGTTCAGAACTCCAACTTGGAGTCAAAGACGAATGAGTGCTTTGAATGTGCCGGTGGGATGGGGCTTCAACACAATTGTGCTTCCAAGTGCCTGGGAATAAACCAAGAACAGCTGTTTGGTATCTCCACACTACAAAGACCTGACTGCACTTTCTGACCTATTCAATTTTTCTAGAAAACATTTTACTTCTTTGAAGATATGTGCACACTGAGTAAATCTGTTTATTATAGACCAGTTTGAGATTCCTATGCAATGAGAGGAAAATGTTTACATTTTGAAATAACTCTGATTCAGAAAGTTTAAAGATCTGTTTTTTCATCTTTGTTTCAAATAAGCAAAAACACATGCATCTTCTCTTCTGTTACAAACTCTGATTTATTAAAACTTTTAAAAAATTGAAAAATGAATATACTTCCACCAGTAACTATTCTGGCTGGGTTTTCATTCCATTTTATCTGGCAGCGGTTTATTTTATTTTTTTTTATTTTAATCTGAGCAAAAGAATAAAAAAAGAAAAACTACATGTAAAATGTAAAGGTCAACGAAGATAAATTCTAGTGAGTGTCTTGAAGGAACTGAACATACCTCATCCCTGAACATACCTCATCTACTAGCTCTGTAGCCAGTTGGTTATGGATTCATTCATCTTGATGCATTTGGGACTCAAATTTAAATGGAAATCACCCATCAATCTTCCATGTGGCACTTTCTATGGAGAGTGCACATTTCATATTGTTGTAAAACTGTTTTATTTGATACAGAATTTATAAGATCAAGAATAAACCAAAGACACAACAGCCCTTGCTGACAGCTCAGCTGCATAAAGTGCCACAACTTAGACTACAAGGCAAACAAGAGATAATTCCATGTTCCATGGAGGTCAAGGAATTTGCACTGACTTAGGCCACAGCTGGACTACTGACATGTGCATTATGTTCAGCAGGGCTCCCAGACCATTCAGAGAGGGCTTGTTGGACTGCAGATGGGAATACAACTCCTAAAAATTAGACAATGGAGAGTATAAAGTTGTGCTGAAGTACAGCTCCAACCTCCCACTGTATATTACAAAGCTCTCCCTGCTGAAAACATACAGTTAAGAGCAATGTGTGGTAAGAGAAAAAAACCTCCCTGTTAATTTTTTAGCTACAGAACTTCATGTCCTTTTGGAACACACTGGGATTCTAGAGCAGGGCTGGGACTGAAGGGGTCTGGCTCTCACCAGCTCAGTATCTCACTTCCCCGTTCCCACACACAGGCACACGTGGGACAGGATAACATCCAGCCTTCAAAAGGTGCCTGCAGTTCTCTGCAGAAAAGCAGTAATGGAGCAGCAGTGGGAAGAGTGCTACCTGCTCTGTGCAGCTCCGCCTCCCGTCCTGCCTGAACTCCAAAGAGTAGCAAAAATGCAGTGTCACCACGAGTCTCCTTGGCCCACAGCCTGCCAGCGTTCCAGGCAGATGCTACAACAACTGCTCCATTCTACTTCTGGTACAGGGAGGGGAAGGGGGGATGCTTGTTTATCGGAGAGGCAAGAACAAGAATTAGCTTTTATCAGACCAGCTGATAAAATGCAAAAAGACACAGAATCAGCTGCTGGCACATGAGCCCTTCTTCAGGTCCGAGGCACGGGCGGCAATCGTTGCACTAAATAACAAAAGGACATGCTGAAATTAAATATAGGCTGCTACTACATTAATAGCTCAACAAAGTGATCCTCACAGTTCCAGAACACCTAGAGATAACTTTAATGTTTAGCTAATCACTCAACTACGCAGCAGGATCAGTGCTAATACAGGCATTCCTGAAAACAATCAACCTAATGCATTTTTTAACATCTTCAACAAAGAAGACACATGCTTTCCTCAACATAGTCAATTTTACTGCTTTCTCTCATTTTCTATTAGATGCTTTTCTTCAATGTCTAACCCAAATCCCTCTGCTGTAAGATTCAAGGCAAATAAACAAAGCCAAAACTGTATCAGAGAGCTCAAGCTGTAGAGAGGAATTTGGGATCCATAATAAGAAAAAGTCAGAAGAATAACTGCCTTTATCTGAGAAAACCTACAATCATTCACCTTATGGAGAGTTAAAGCAATAGGCTGAGAAGTGCCAGGCCAGGAAACCCAATTCATATGGAAAAAAAATTCAGGAGAAATTAAGCTTGTGGAAGAAGAATGGAGCACAGTACTGACCCTTCAAAACAACAGAATCTCAATCACTGGCGATAGAGGTCAGAAGGGAGGAGCACGGGTTTGTGACTCAGTACACTAAAGGAGGCTCTGTCCAAGACATGCCCTCCCATTCCTTCCTGGATGGTCCTTCCTCCTGGGAGGGCAGCACAGATGGGGCAAATCAGAACTGAACCCAGAAGTACCTCCAAGAGGCAGGGAATCACTGTCATTCATCTCCCGCAGAGCTATTCCACACACAGACTGAAGGTCTGCTTTGTGCTAATGAGCAGCATCAGCACACTGGAGCAGCCATCTGCAACACCACACTGTGCTGATGCAACCCTCGGCACAGATCCTTCAGCAGTGCCATTCCAAGGCATGGAATCCATGCCTTGGGAACGGCACTGCCTTGTTGTGACCGCTGAGCTGGATGCACTGGAGGAGGGGCAGTACAAGAGATCAAGGCTTCTCTCTCGCTGGGCCTGTGAGGGGTGCCTGGCTGGAGAGCTCCATGTCCTGCACGGGCCCAGGGAAGCGCCAGCACCCCCAGAGCTTGTTGGGGGTCCATCCACGGCCTGCCAGGAGCACGATGGAGCCCCGGCCAAGGCCTGTCCCACAGCGTGCCGGGAGTGTGGCCGTGGCCTGGCCCGGCACCCCCATTGTCCCCCCGGCACAAAGAGGGGTGGGGCGGGGCCGGGGATGCCTCGCCTGAGTGACAGCGCCGGCTGCCAATGAACGCAGGTGCTCTGGTGACGGTCCCGCCCCTCTCCGGCAGGTAGCAGCGGGCTGTCCCGCTGACTGACAGCTGTCTCAACCAATGGGGGCGCGCCGCCCCTCCCAACCAGCGGCAGCTCGGCGGCGGCGAGGGCTGCGCCCCCCAGCGCGGGGCAGCGGCCCCGCTGCGGGTGACTGCCAGTCGCCCCAGCCAATCGCGACTCGCCGAGAAGCAGCGGCCCCGCCCCCCGAGGACGCCGTATGGCGCCGTGCGAGG
>VZRH01007414.1:991322-1041535 GCA_013397555.1 Urocynchramus pylzowi
AGCGGAGCGGGTTCGGCAGCAGCTGGGACGGGCCGGGACCAGCCGCCTCCGGGACATGGAGGGCGTGCGGCCGGGCGGGGGGCCCGCCGCGGGCGGGCCGGGGTCCGGCTCGGGGTCCGGGTCTGGGTCCTTCCCGTCGCTCTTCCCGCCGGGGCTGCACGGTATCTACGGCGAATGCCGCCGCCTCTACCCCGACCAGCCCAACCCGCTCCAGGTCACCGCCATCCTCAAGTACTGGTGAGGCGGCCTGGATGGGGCCGGGGTCTTGCGTGGAGCCGGGGGGAGCCGTGGGGCCGGCGCCTTGTGTGGGATAGGCGAGGGTTTGGGAGGAGTCGTGGGAGTGGGAGAGGTTTGGGAGAAGCACCGAGGCTGGGGACGTTGCACGGGCTAAGCTAGAGGGGCTGGGGAGGGTTGCAGCAAGGGGAGGGGGACTGGGGGTTGCGTCCTGTGTTAGGGGTGAGATGCAAGAGTTTTGGGGACATGCAGTGATCTGGGGATGGAGGATTGGGGGTGCAGTTGGTTGCCTAGGCGTGTGTTTGGAGGGGGCTCCTGGGGAGAATGTGCTGGCAGTAGGGGAAGGGTCTGGAGAGGTGTGCCCTGAAGTCAGGAGAGTGTATTGGGGTTTCTGGGGTGATGTGGAGGGTCCTTGAGTGAGGGGTTGCTGCTGAAGGCCCCAGCTGGGGCAGACCTTACGAACATGTTACTCAGTGGAGGTGTTCCCACAGACGGTGAGGGTCTGGAGTTTCCCCCTGGTCAGGAGGCACGGGCTATCGTTTGGCCAGGAGCCCGGGGCTCGAGGGGGGCGGCACGGACCGGAGCGGACCCGCTGTTGCAGCCTGCAGGCCGGACACACGCCGTGTGTACCCATAAAGCCCACGGGGCAGTGCACCCACGGGGCAGTGCCAGCTTCTCTTGGCCTTACCTAGCCATGTGTTATCACAGACTGTGAATCTGCTGTTCAGTGTCTCTGCTGACACAGTGTCTGACACCAGGAACGGCTGTTGTTTATGTGGGAGAGCGGCATGAAGGAAGTTCTTGGATGTTTAGCTATCAAGATAAGTGTCTAGTGTCTAATTCCGTGTGAAGAGGAGTTCCTTTTGCTTTTTGCTATCGCTGAGCTGCTCAGCCCCCTCTTCTGGGGCTAAGGAACATGATCAAGTCACCCCTGGATGTTTGCTTTACGTGACATTGGCCAGTCCCTACCCCAGCACTTGAAAAAAACTAGTAAATGCTCAACTTCTTTATTTACAGCTCATTTCAACCTGTATATCTTTATCTAATTAGAGTCCTGAGCAACAGCAGAATAACATCCTCCCTGTGTGCTGCTCTGACAGACAAAGCTATTGCTGCTGTTGTCCACAGAAATGTTGTTTTTAAGTGATTCTAGCAAGAAGTTTGTCTGTTAGCCCTTATTGCCTAGGGGAGTATTGTATTAAAATGACACAGTGGACTGAGATAAGAAGTTGCAAATCTGAGACCTCAAAATATAAATAATTTCTTAGTCATCTGTGCACATCAGTACTTTGGTGGTGGTCTGATCAGTCTTTTTTTTATACCTTTGTCTAATCTTAGATACTCATGAAGCATTTCCAGTCATGTTAGCACTTCTTTTCTATCAACAGCTTAAAGCATACTTGGCTATATTAATGTAAGATTTGTGGAGGTTGAGGGAAACTTAAGTCTATAGTGAAGAATGGCAAAGACCCTTGTTTGGGAAGAAACCTTGTTGCTTAAGGGATTGATTAGGGTTTCGCTGCAGTTGGAGCTCAAACACTAAAAGAATTTCTGCTGGCAGTGATGGTAGTTGCAAGTAAGAAGTAATGTGAAGGCCTGTTTATCCTGGCATTTTCCACTTGGTGGTTCCTCCAGCTGTTAGCTCAGCCAGCAGTGAGAGCTGAGAGCTTCTGTTGTAGAGGTGAGCTTCCTACTGCTGTCCTGTGCAGGAAATGCTTGTGTGAGCTAACGCCTCCATGGACACCACAGGTTCTTTTTCTCCTGTTGTTGGGTGAAACTTGGAGCTTGGTTCTGTTAAGTCTGGTAGAATGACTCCTGCCACAACTCTCTCTGCTAATCTGTCCTACTCTGCCTGGGCTGCCAGCTATTAGCTGGTTTAGATTAGAAGAGGAAATGGCTGAATGAAGCTCTTTGCCTTAGGAGAAATATTGTAACACTAATCAGCTTTTAATTATATGTATCAGTTTCTCTACGGTTAACGCGATTTGTTTTTTTGTTCAGGGAGCTGAAGTTGTAGTTTTTGGCCTGCAGATCAGAGCAGATCCTTACTGTGTAACGATGGAGAATCTGCAGAACCCCATGCCTCTTGCATAAAGGGGTTTAGCCATGTGGATTATTTAATGGAACTAGTATTTTAAAATGCTATTTGCATATCTTGGGAGAGAGCTTGGGATCCAATCAGAACTTCTTGGAAGAGTTTCTGTCTGTTTTTGTGAAGGCCATGCACCAAGATGGAGTTTGTCTGTTGATATTCAGTATCCACTTTTATTGTAGAATGTGGTAGAGTATCTCAAATTGGAATATCTTGTTACATAGAATTGCTGGTGAAAAAAATCAAATTTGTTCTTTTTTTTTGTAATAGGTTTTGAAATAGGCATAATTTGGACTCAACTACTGGGTTTTTATCACTTGTCTTAAATTTAGGCCATACTCTCAAAACCTGTGCAGTGAGCTGTGGTCTGCAGCCTTTAGGGAATCACAGACTGCTTCTGAAGGGTTGTCGAAAGGTAGCTGTGAAAAGCAATCCTATTGTCAGCTGCTGGGAAGTGACTACAAACAATACACTAAGGACTTTTCAGGGTGAATGAATTAGGAGTTTTCCAACGTCTTTCCATTGTGGGTCTCTTTCCTCTCCCCGTTTCCCCATTTCTCGTTCCACACAAACTTCAGAGCGCTCTTAACATCGGTCAAAAGAAGACTCTTGGTGCAGATGCAAATACAGGGTTTCCCCTGAGGCGGCCCTTCCTGCTCCTGAATGAGCTCCATGAATAGAGAATGTAACAAATTTGTACTGTACCTCTGGCTTTGAAGTTGGGCTCTTCCTAATAAAATCCTCCAACGCTTCCAGCTCTTTGTGTGAGTGCATGTACTGATATGTAGATTGTGATACAAGGTCGAACCCTGCCGCGGCGCGGCCGTGGGCAGGAGGATGTACCACAGCAGCGCCGACATAGAGCAGTGAAACCTGCCACCGAAACTGGATAAATATCTCTGCTGACTAACCTTTGGTGAGCCTTATTGCCATGGCTGTGGTACTGTGTGCTGCAGGTAGCTGGCTCAAAGTTTGTGCAGTTGCGGTGGTTTTGGGATAGGTGTATGGCTTTTATATGTGTTTTTCAAAATTTAATTAGTCACTGCTGCAGGCTTTTCGTCTACATCTCTTCCAAGCCTACTACATGAAGCCTATGAGTAAAGATGGTGTGACTGGATCATTGAGCAACATGTGAACCAGTTGGTAGTGAACTCTGGGCAGGACTGAGCTCAGCTCCTCCAGGCCACCTGGTGCCACATTGCTGTGGCCACCTCTTGGTGGTGCGGTGCTGCAGGTCTCCGGAGAAGTTTGGCCTTTGGAGACAAACACAGGATTGCTGGCAGGAGTGAGGGAGAGGTGTCTGGCTTGCCTGGGGCTGTCCTAGGCAGGACTTGCCATCTGCATCAGACCTGAGAAGTATGTTTGAGCAGCCCTAGGGAAAAGCATGTACTCATGGAGTAGTCCCTGTCCTGAAAAGCGCAGTATCGAGGTTTCTCTTGTGTGTTGTCAGTGTCAGAGTGCCTGTGTCAGCAGTGTTCCAGCATTGATTGTTTGACTTCTGAAGTGTTATTAAACCCAGTTTGGAAGCAGGTTTTCTTTATGTAGGAGATGCTGGTTGCTTATCAGTGTTCCCTTCATTGCAAAGCCCACACAACTGCTCTGACCACTGACTAAGCTCTCACGCTGGTCAGTGCATGAACCTCCCTCACTCCAGAGTCCTCCCAGTGCAGTGATAATTGTGTGTGGCTGCTGCTGGTCACTGCCACTCCTCAAGGGTAAGTGACCATCCTGGCTGGAATTGCCTCCATCTGACTGCTTCCATCATGGACCTCTGGAGGGCTGAGCACTGGCCAGGACATAGGTGCTGTGCTCTGAACAGATCCACCTGGATGGGTGTTTCTGGTAGAGACCTCAGCCTCCAGTGTGACCCAATGCCAGTGAAAGGGATCAGGTGAGAAAAGGGTGTCAGAGGGGACTTGGTATTTTCACGAGTGTTTCAATCTATTGGTAGAGTTTGAAAACAGGTTTTTTCAGGTGTCTACTGAAGATCCGACTCAGCTCCATCCTGGGCTCTGACACACTCTCCCCGTGTTTGCTCACCACTTTGCCTTTTATGCTATGAAGATGCCACTTGTCATACGAGGAGGCTGCATTGTTCTGATGTAGCCTTTGACAATGGACACCCGTGCCACTACTGGGGGTGAGCTGCTCATCCCCTCTGTCCTGCCCCAGTATCCTGGGCTACATCCTTGACTGACCCACTGGAGAAACTGCAAGTGGTCTCAGTCACCACGATGGCCTTATATGACTTAGGAGGGGGAAGCTGTCCTACATGAAGTCAGTCATGTTAGACAACTGCTCTGGTTTTTTGCCAGCCGCAGTAGGAGCAAGGCAGCACAGCACACCTGTGGAGAGGCCTTTTAGTACACCATGCTGATATGCTGTTTTGTACAGACTTGATAAGGCTGGGCAACAGGAGGAGGCCAGAGGATATAAAATAGTGTCTCACTGTCACTAGGGCTGGATCCATCTGTCCAGCTGCGGAGACTGCATATCATGATACACAAACCCTCAGGACAAGTGAAGGAAGCACAGCCATGCCCTGCAACCTGCAGATGATTGTACCAGGGTCTAAACAGACGATAGACATGAGAGGAATTGATGTATAGAATCATTTGTTCCAGTGAATGGGGTCATGTGAGTTTGGATTTTCTTGTTTGGAGCAGCTGAGAGTTTTACTTGAAGACACAGTGTGTTGTAGGCACAGAGTGGTTAAACAGCTGCTCAGCTGTGCTTGTGGTAGGTGTTTTGTGATTGACAGGGCAAACAGCAAAACAGTCCAGCATGTTCCTTCCTTCAGCAGGGAGTTGTCCTGTCTTTGCTCAGACAGAGGTGACGCGAGTGGCAGGAGGATGTGCTCTGCTCTCTGCTGGCACACAGCCTCAATTCCCTGTGCCTTGTAGCAGGAAGAGTGGCTGCAGGCTTTGGTGGTTGCTGTGTAGCATAACCTGCCTGTGCTGCATTAACTTTTGAGTTATGTTCTTTTAAGGAAGCCATTCTAATTCTGATGCAGAGGGTACAGTGGTAATTTTTATTCATTCTTGGTTAATGCAAGCGGTGTATTTTTAGAAGTTTTGCTGCTAGTTTTACTGAATCAATATTTTTCTTCTCCACTGTTTGAACTATTTTGTCTGTGTTCAGAAGTATGGATTACTCTCCTCAAAACTTAGTAATTTCAAAATCTGCTTGAGGAATAGCTTCACTTTTTTTGAGGTATGTGCTTCTGGACTGAATTAAGAGTTTGCAAGGCGGATACAGCCATTGCTCTTTTACTAGTACAGTTTTTCAATTTTCTTTGTGTTTTCTGGAAGTATTAATATGATTTTCCAGAGGTTTTTATGCTTTAACATTAAAAACTTTTTTAGCATGTTGCACACATGTACTTTGTCTTCCTATGCTCAAAGCTTTCTGGACTTAATCTTTCTCATCAATCTTTTTTTTTTTTTTAGAGGTAATTTGAATGTTCTAATTTTTCTTTCAAACCAGGTCTTTGTACAACCTCTTCTAGCACCTGGGGAGTCTTACCTTTGTCTTGAGTGAACTAACTTATGTAAGAATTTTTCTGTTTTTTATGCAGGTTGGGAGGACCTGACCCTCTGGACTATGTTAGCATGTACAGAAACCTGGGAAACCCAGCACTGAATGTTCCTGAGCACTGGCACTACGTCAGCTTCGGGTTAAGTGACTTGTATGGAGACAACAGAGTACATGAGTAAGTGTCATTTAGGTTCTGTAGCTGTGCGTTGAGTTTTGTGTTGCATTTTGGGGGTGTGTAGGTAAAACCCTGTCCTGCTGCTCATATTATTTGAACAGCTGGTTTTCTGTTGAGAACACCCTAGCCCTGGTCTCAGAAAAGATGACATATGCCTGTTCTTGTATGTAGAAGACATTCTATGTTCCCCTCTGCAGGCTTTGAATGCAGTATATTTCCTTTCAGTGTTAAGTTGAGTGGGTTTTTGTTTAAATTTGTTTTAACTTGTTGGGAAATTTTCTTTTAACTGTCTGTCTTGTTGTGTTTTTCACACTCTGCAATCTGTTATGGTCGTACACTTAAATCCTGACCCCTCCCTTTGCATGTTAAATGCCTTCCTCTGGAAAACTGCTGTAAGGGCATTTTTGGTGTTGCTGGCACAGCAGTGTTACTGTCAGCAGAATGCCACTCCAGTGGCTGCTGTATAAAGTGCCAATTTGTGTAACAGAAGCTTAAAACTCTAATTGTTTGACTGTTTTTTCTCCAGTAATTAAATTATTATCTTAGGTTATTGGTATGAATGGTTTCTAGCAGGAACTTTGGATTAGACCAAACAGGCAACATGAGCTAACCCTACGCTTGTCTTTCATTAGCTGACCTTGCTCCTTAACTGCAGTTAAAGTGAGTAGCAGTAGCCAAGCCATCATGATTTTGGGGCTGTGAACATGGCCTTTTAACCAGTCAGAAATGGCCCAATGTTTCTGCTGTCGCTGTTTACTGAAACTGTCTTTGCACTGTGTTATAGTTGCAGGATAAATGTCCTTGATGAATGGTGCAGCAAAGGCTCTAGTTTGTTCACACAAGCTTTCCTCCTTTTGTTTGTCTTGGTTAAGATTCAGACACCAGGTTTTTTTCCATCAAAGTGCTTCTCTTGCAACAGCAGCAGTTGAGCAGTTTCTTTAGCTTTACCCATTCCTCAAGGCAGTTTCTCCTGGTTTTTTTCTCCTTGTGTTTGTTATTACAGAACTGTTTTTCAGAAAACAAGTCTGGAGTTTATACAGGTCCCTAATGTCACAGAGATCTGCCTGGGACATTTAACCAGCCATTAACAACAGATCCCAATCAATAGTTGCAGGGGCAGAGGAAAAGTAGGGCAAGTGAAAGAAATGAACTTCAAGGTTTCCTTCCCTCGCAAGAGATCTTAGTGTGAACATGTAGGCAATCACTCGGTGCTTTTGTTCATAGATCAGATGTGTGTTTCCCTTCTCTCTGTGTGGTTGGATCAGCATCCCCAGCTCCACAGCACTGTGTCCTTGTGTCACTTGCCCTGAGATGTTCAGCTTTCTGCAGTCTGTCACCTTTAATTTGGCCTCATTCTTGGAGCTACAAAGCTTAATAGTATTTGTCCTGTCGAGTAGGTTGGTTCTACCTTGTGTCCAAAAGTCTTAATATACAATTATGCATGTTGTAGAGCTGTCAAGACCTACACATCTCCTAAACACTGAACCTGAAGTTACCAGCTGGTACATAAGCACTGTAGACTGGCTGAGAGTTAATTTTCAGAGAGGCTGAGCACTCACCAGCAGTTCTCACTCCCAAGAGCAATTGCTGTTTGCTAAAACTGCTCTGGAAATTTGATGGCTGTGGGAATTGCACGTCAGCAGCCCAGCCCTTGTTGCACACTGTGGGAATGTGGTGGATTTTCCTATGTGCTCAGGAGGTTCTTATTCACTGACAGGGAATTTAATAAAGTTTTATTTAAGAAAATATGTCTCTTTTTTTGCTTGAAGGGCTTTGGGATTCTGCTGTCCCAGGTAAGGTGTGCTGTAGAATGGTTGGCAGGAGCATGGGATTGCAGGGCAGTTGTTTAAATCTTCGGTATATTTCCTTTAAAACCAGTGTGGCACTCTGCTCAATTGCCCTGGCCTCTGGAGACAGGAAAAGGTTTGTATTTTTTTTGGTTTCCCAGCTGTCTACAAAGAGTGCAGAGCTGGATCTGCTTGTGACAGTCAACAAGGTTCCTACAACAGAGATGTGCTTCCATAGCCTTGCTATCCTTCATACTTTAAAAAGGGAGAGATAGAACACTGCCAAAGGTCTTGTTAATTGCCCAGTTTGGTTAATGCATAGTTTACTTCTTGTGGACCTCTCATGGTAATACAGCACAGTCTAGAACAATTATAATGTAGTATTAAATGAAAAGGAATTTTTGATTTTTTTGAGTGAACTAACACTGAATTGGAGGCCCTGTATTTTTATTTATAATGGAATAGCAAACAGATGTAGCAAATAATGTGAAAATGTTGACTTTAATTTATATTTTTTAATAAGAACCTGAAAAGTCTGAAGTAGAGCTCTCCTGGTGCCTCCTTGTTGACAGATTTATTTTCAGTTAAAGCAGCACTGTTTCCTGCTCTGCTTACGTATCAGCTATACTCTGCTTACAGAACCAGTCTGGTTTTAAGAATCTGTAGAATAAGATGGAAGAAATCTAAGAATTTCAAACAAGAAACCTTTTTTGTTCAAAACCCCTCAGTGTTTCATGGTATAATGGCAACCATGACACCAGCTGTGCTGGGCTGATAGCTCTAAAAATCCTAAATCATGATGTCATGACAGCGTTAGGGAACCACAGGCCTTTCAGTGGGATTTCATGCCAAGCTGCTTGCATGGAAATAAGTCTCTCCAGTTGAGCATGTTGCACAACTTGAGTGGCAGCAGAAATCCTTCCAGGATGTTTTTGCAAGTTATACTCCATTTTTAACTTTTTCTATCTTCTTTCTAATCAAAACAAATGTGTAACTTCTTGAATCTATTCAGCAGGGTAAAGTAGGGCCCTATTTTTTCAGACTTTTTGCATTCTTAAGAGATTCTGCACTGCAATGGTGAGTGTGTGCAGCCTGCTGGCAGGAAGCATGTGGCCAGTGCAGTTGTGGGAGAGGAGATGCTGAGTCCTGCACTGTTCTCCACCCCTTGCTGGCAGCAGCTGCCCACAGCAATGCCAGCAGCAAGGAACGTGTCCCTGTGTGTCTGCACAAAGCCAGTGCCTCAGCTGGCAGTTGCAGGTTCGTGCTCTGATGCCAGGCTATCAGCGAGGTCAAGGGACAGGTGCCTGATCATTCCTGCAGTTCACAAACATTATGGTGACTTCTTCCTTGGTGGAGAACAGGTGCACAAGGAAGGCAGCATCAGCAGGCGTAGCTGGACTCAGGCTCCATCAATGGCAGTGCCAGCTTCAGCTGAGTGCTGCCTTTGCAGCAGCCCTCGGGAGTCTCTGACCCAGGAGGCAACGGGCAGAAACTGATGCATGGGAAATTCCACCTGCAGCTGAGGAGGAACCTAATTACTGTGTGGGTGACTGTGCACTGGAACAGATTGTCCAGAGAGGCTGTGGAGGTACTAAAGAACCGTCTGGACGCAATCCTGTGCCATGTGCTCTGGGATTACCCTGCATGAGCAGGAAGGTTGGACCAGATGACACACTATGATCCCTTTCAACTGTACCTGTTTTGTGATTGTGTTACTGTGGTGCCACAGTGTTTGCCAGCCCCATATTGTGCTGGCACGGGTTTGCAGGGCTGTCCAGGGACTAAGAAGGAAAATGTGTTTTTCCCAGACTGGCTTCTGACTTCAGTTTGCTTTAAGGCCAAGGTTGAATCTCCACTTAACTGTTCTGTAGTTCGAGTGCTCATTCTTTTTCTTAACAGTTTAAAGAAGTGCATGGAAAGTGAAAGCCATGATGCGATAGATTTCCTGAACATCTTGAATAGTCTTATTTGTATTAAAATTGCAGGGTTGTAATTCAGAGCTGAAATAGAAAGTAATGCTTAAATTATGGATAGATTGAGATAAGATTTTTATTTGTGGTCTTCCCACATCCCACAAAGTGACATGCCAACTGTGTTTTGATGTTTACTACATCAGCTTCATACTGACAAGGGTGGTGGGGTTTGGGGTTTTTTTGGTTTTGTTTTTTTCCCTGGCCCCTCGCCAGGAGCCGAAGTGCAGCATCTCATTTGCATAAAACCGGAGAGATTACAGCTGCCTTCATCTCTATTACAGATGCAGGGTACCACCCGCTGAGACAACAGGTTCCAGCTTGCTGTGGTCCTTTTGATTTGTGCTGCTTTCCATTTGGATCAGGAGGGAGCGGTGCATGCCGGGATAACGTGTTGTCTCTGTGGGTGGTGCCTCCCTATTAAAGGTGAGGGTAAGCATGAGCCTTTCAAGATCTTCAGTCCAGCTTGTGTTCTGCTTGCTTGTATAGATCCTCTGAATGACCTTAACTTGTAAAAGGGCAAGGATGCTTGTTAGAGTTGGGAGGAAGAAAAAGGAGCGCAAAAGTGGATCAGGTAACCAATACAAGGCTTGCAGAGGGGTGGATGTTTTCTGGAAGGCTTTTTCTGAGTATAAAAGGAGTTTGAAAAGAGTATTTAGAAAATAGCCTGGAAGTTGGAACGAGTGCTCTCTTTCTTTTGAGTGCATGCTGGCTTCTCCTTTGAACCTGCATGAATGTAGGACGGAGTGGTGCTGACAGCTATCACTTCAGTGGCCTCTTAGTTCTGTAGCCTTTCATAAATTTAAAAGCTCACTGCCCTCAGCTTGCCAGCCTTTAGCCTTAAATTTTGCTATTTAATGGGTCCCTAAGTGCTTTATAAAACCACATGCCTAAAGCACTGCTGAAATATTACACCAAATTCCAAGGTAACCGAATGCTTTTAAAATGGTGGAGAGTGACTCTGCCCCTCTTTGTTTTCATGATAAAACAGAGGGCCTTTTGGAACACGGTAAATTAGGGAGAGGTAGTAGATCCATATTTCAGATAAGATTTGTAAAGTTCAGCATGTTTAACTTGAGAGATTGCTGGAGGTGGAGCATCTGCCCCAGCTAAAGCGAATTACATGGAAGAGGATGTCAGTGAGCATCAGTTTAAGAAAGCAGTACAAGAGGCAGGACTTGGAGGAGAGAGGGTCCAAGGTCCACCCTACTCTGGACTTCCTTTTTCTTCCCAGGTCTTGTTTGCCTAACAAAGACTGACCCCAAATGTAATGCTTATTTTTTCATTTGGTCTTCTGTTGGAGGCAGAGGGGAGAAAGGAAGGTTCATGGCAGAGTACAAAGGGAGAGGCCATAGAATTAGAGAGTTCTGTAATGAAATAAAAAAGTGTTTTCTTTCATTAATAGTTTATTTGAGAATCTGTCAGATTAAGAAATAGTAGTTTAGCTGCACAGCACAATGAAATCTGTCTTTTAATGGATTTTGTGATCAGATTTTTTCATACCTATAAAGATATGAGTTAGAATGAGCTTTTCTTAAAATTAAGGTACTTTTAACAAGTCTCACCTGTGTTGACTCTCTGGTGTCTAGAAATACAGGTGTGCTTCTACTGAAACTTGCTTACTGGGAAAACACCTGTAGATCCTTCTCTTCTGTTTGGCTATTTGTTTTTGCATACTTTGCAGAAATGTGACATTTTGGGGACAACTCTTCCTCTGAAGGACTGGATTGAATTTGACCAATGAGTTCAGACATTTTAAAGAAGCATATGTAGAGATGTGATCATGTAGAGTTCAATTCTCTATTTCCCAGACAAAAAAAGAAAATCCCAGTCAAACCAAGCATCATGCCTATTTATGTGTCCCACTGAGGGTGTCTGCCAGTGACTGCCGTGCACCAGAACCCTCCAAGGCTTGTGTTTCACTGCTGGAGGCAGACCTCCCCTGAAGCTATGGTCACCGCAGGCAAATCTGATTTTCCCTCTCCAAGGCAGAGTGCACTTGGCTTCCAAATGTCACTTGCTGGAGGTAGTTAGTCCCCTTAATGAAATGAAAGACGTAGGCCACCTACGGAGAGCAGCCCGCTTTGTGCTGCGGTCTATCTGTGTTTATGTGCAGGGGCTGTGGGACGAGACCACTCTTGAACTCTGCTAGATTTGGAAAGTTTTTTTAAGTATTGAAGGAAATTCATTTAATGTTTACAGCACGGTAGTTAAATTTACAAGAAGGACTGTTTTCAATAAAAAAAAAAAAAAAGGGAAAAAGATTGGAAGAATGTTTAGTGCTGAGCATTGCAGGCAAACACCTTTTCCTGTTCGGTGGTGTGTCTGCACTCTGGTGCTGCATCCTGTTAGGATGAGCCCTTTGCTGCCATGCAGAGGAAGGGGCATAGGGCTCAAACTGGATGATTTTATGGGGTTTTTTTTGCCAACAGAACTTCCACATTTATGATCTTGGCACATTGGAGGAAAGTTGATCTGAGACATGGCTTCCTTATTCTGATCTCCAAGTTGGGTTAGTGCTGAATGATGTGGGAGAGTTTGCATGCTCTGCTCTCCCAGCGAGTCGAGCCTGCCAGGAAGAGAAGCGATTGGGCATCAAAACTGGGTCTTCTAGTGAAAGATTGCTTTATGTGATAAAGATCTGTTTATGATGTTTCAAAAATCATGAATTAAAAAACAGTCAGCTTTTTTTCAGTGAGACACAAAGGTAAAAGTATTTTTGAGCATTTGGCTGCAGCCATTCCAGCTGTGAGATCATTGACATTTTTTAAATTCATTTGCTGCCTGGAATAGAGATACTAACAAAATAAAGGTTTGAAGAAGTAGATCTGAATGCTGTTATTCATACCTAATCCCCTTTGTTTTTTCCTCAATACGTTTTTAGTGTTGGGAACATGCCTTCTTGACTAGTACTAGGATAGTGCATGTTTCTTGATGAGTCAGTGGCTACAATTGGTAACAACAAATTACCACTGGTAATAAAGTTACCAGTTTTATGTGAAATTTGAACTATTGGTGTTTTTCTGTTCTACGCTGGAAACTCCGTGGTGATGACCTAACTCAGCTGCCTCTCTACTGTCATCTCAATTTTGAATCAAGGCCCAATAGGCAGTGACACCAGGCTAACAAAAGAGGGCTGCAAATCGTGGTGGTCTCCCATTCAGATGGTATTGCCTTCCTTGGACAAAGGGGTGAGTAGGGCTCCTGAGTGCCACTCTGCCTCTAGGGATGGTAAACAAGGAACGGATCACTAGTGGGAGGCATTTTTTCATCACTTGACAAAGCTGGGTAGATGGGATACCACCTGACAAAGGGCTGAAGTTTAAAGGAAGATTTTGCAAGGGCTCTTAAGAACAAAAAGAAAAAAAATAGGCCAGAAGACTGTTTTTTCAGGACGTAAACAGGGTGGGCAGAGGTGAAGGGGGACTTGGCCATTTTTGGGGAGCTCTGATTTAAGCTCAGAGGATACAGACAAGGGAAGGAGGGAAGAGTGCACAGATGGCTCATTGTTTTGTCTAGTTCAGCATTCTTGTACTGCCGGAGTGAAGGGCAATTGTTTTAAAATCCTTTTTGCACAAAGTGCTCTTTGCTTTCCGTCTATCCCTGGTCCCTGAGATGCAAACGGTAAACCAGAGGGACTGGTCTTAAATGCCCATTTGTTTTGGAGGGTCAGTCCAAGGGGCCCTGGGCAGTTGCTGGGCAGCAAGGCATTGCTTCTATAAAGGAATGGGGGAAAGGAGTACTCCTGGGAAAAATGCACTGCAGCATTTGGGGAGGAGGTGAGAACAAAAGGATGCACACAGAGGGGCTGGTGCAGACCAGTGTCTGGCCTGGGGGCCTTTACCAAAGCTATGAAATGTAGCATGAAACTGGGACATATCTTACCTGCAATGATGTCTGGTGTACAGTATAGTTTTCTTACAGTATTTAACTTTTTTTGTAGCAAATAATTCATTAGTATAAAGAAATACTGCCATTTCTATACTGTTATTCTTTCTACTGCTCCAGTTGCACTGGCACAGCTCCTTCCCCTCCTCCCCTGTAAATTGTTGTGGCCTTTCTGGAGCAGGGGCCTTTTTTGGCATAGTCGACAAAAATAAACCATAAAGGCAGCTGTTGTTATGAATAAGGCTCAACAGGGGAATTTTACCAGTAGAACTACAGCAATATAATTATACTGGTAGACTAGTTACACTAAATTTCCTCATGAAGACAAGCCTTAAGTTGACATTTCCTAGCTAAGTTGAATCCATATGTATAACCTTATTACGCAAAAATAATGTGTCTCTGGGCCTTGAATTCCTTTTTTACCCAGAAGAGTAACATTAAGCAGAAAAGCAAAGAATTTAGTGTTCAGAGATAGATGGGGGATTTTCTCTAGCAGAGTGGTTGTGATGAGCTGTATGTTGACCTCTGTGTCTTTTACTGAGTAGGTAATTCCTCCAAAAGTGATCAGGAGCATGAGGAGAGTGTTCCTGCTCTCTGCAGTAAAATGTTAGCAGTAGTGAAATATGCTGTAGGTTGACATCTCTCTCCCAACTTTGCTCCTGTTTGAAAGACAAGCTGAGCCATTTTGCAGTTTCCATAACTGGGATTTGGCTGAGAAGCAAAACTATTTTGCCACTATTAAAATTTTTAGGGGTAAGCCTGGAGCCACTGAAAGGATGGTGAGGAAATGATGCTTTCTTTCCTCCTTTGTTTGATTTTTAAGAGGCAAAGATTTATTTTATCCTTTTGAACACTGTCTTACAACAAATAGAGTTCATGTAACATTCACAAGCCCTAGAAGTTTCAAGTGCTTCAAAGGAAAGATAGTCTTGCAGGAGAAGCTTAACACTTAAAGGCAGATTTAAAAAAAAATATCTGTAGTAGACTTTTCATTGCAGATGTCTCACGTTTCCCTTTTGGGAGTCTTTCACCAGCAGTCCAGTGCTTTCTTTTCCCTGGAATCACAGCTCAAGCTCCAAGGACCTTTCGCTGCCTGCTTAATTGATTAAGATCTCTCATGGTGCTCATCAGTACGTTTTTAAGTGCACCCTTTGCAATGAAATGAGACTATGTAACAGCTCACCAGGGAAGGCAGAATTGTCTGGGTTTCTATAGCTGAGGAAGTGAAAGATCAGGGATTGAATTTGAGATCCATCAGGATTGGAGGGACATAGATGGGTTTAGGTTGGAAGGGACCATAAAGATCTTCCAGCTCCAATCCCTGCTAGACCATCTTCCTCAAAGCCCCATCCAGCCTGGCCTGGAACACTTCCAGGAATGGGGCATCCACAGCTCTGCTGTGCCAGTGCCTCACCACCCTCGCAGTAAAGAATTTCTTCCTAATATCTAATCTAAACCTACTCTCTGTCAGTTTAAAGGAATTCCCCCTTTCCTGTCACGTCATGCCATTCTCAAAAGTCTTTCTCCAGCTCTCCAGCCCCTTGGGTACTGGAAGGTGCTCTAAGGTCTCCCTGGAGCCTTGTCTTCTCCAGGCTTAACAGGCCCAACTCTCTTGGCCTGTCCCCAGTCCTCTGAGCATCTTCATGGCCATCCTCAGGACTCACCGCAACAGATCCATGTTATTTTTAGAATGGGAGTCCCGGAGCTGGATGCATCAGTCCAGGTGGGATCTCACAAGAGCAGAATAGAAGAGCAGAACCACTTCTCTGAACCTGCTGGCCACACCTCTGGTGGTGCATCCCAGGACACGGTTGACTTCCTGGGCTGCAGGTGCACCTTGCTGGTTCACATTGAGCATTTTGCCAGCCAGCAATGCGTGGGTGCCTACAGCCTGCTTAAAGCCTGTTGTTCAGGCTCCTAAAAGCTCCTGAATATCTTTTATGCCCCTAGTTAATTTATTGCACAGCTGAGAACTTAATTGTATGAGAGTCCTAAAAATGTGCTCATGGATATGCTAAAGTTGCATTTTGCAAGATTTTTCTTAAGGTATGTTCTTTAGCCGGCAGGAGAGTAACGGGAGACACCAGTGTTTATATTCTACGTAACATATTTGAGTCCTGATCCTGCTGAGACCTTTAGGCAATGCTGAAAAACACTAACTGTAGCTGTCAGTAGCTTTGAGGGTTTTTTCATATTCTTTCCACCCTCCCGTACTGCTTTTGAAAGGCACTTTTGTTATGCGAATAGGTTCCTCCCAGCAGCTGCAGAACTTTCCACAGTAGGAGCTAGCAAGGAGCCAGCAGACACTGCAAGGAAAGTTGGTGCCCTTTTCCCAGCTGCTCACCAAACACAGCAATACTGCCCTTCCCTGCCACGCTGGCTCAAACTAGCCCTTTGCTAATGTTCTCTTGCCTGGTGAGGTTGCAGCTGAGCTTTTAGGTGAAGTTGTGGAGGTGTATTACCATTCCCTGTCTATCTGAGCTAAGGATTCAGATCTGATAGGAAGTGGGATCCATGTGCAGATGAAAGTTTGTTTTCTCTAATGCACTGTGTTGTGCAGTGACTGTGTGCTTTGTTGGCAGAATCACCTCCAGCTCAGGCCAAATGGGAGCACTGTTCTTCTGGGCCTTGTAGAAATGAAGGATGAGTAGTTTTGAAGTGCAGCATAAATAAGCAGCTTAAGTAAAATGTTACAGATCTTGATAAGTTTTCTTTTTCATTAGTGCCTTCACTCTTGTTCTGTGAATACAGTAGTAAATTCTTATTGTACTCCTAGCTTTTCTTTCCAGATCCTTTCAGAGGGCATTAAGATGATGCAAGTCTGCTGCAGCTTCCCAGGCTTTTGCAGTGAAACTGTTTGCACTTTCTTTGTCAAGAAGCACAGCCTCACTTGTGGTGCTGGTTGTTGTGGTTCAGAACCTGCTCTCAACACCTCACCTGGGCTGGGACTATTCTGGCTGGCCATGAAGTGGAAAGACAGAGTCGTTCTGTGGAGAAATGTGTGAGCCCTAGAGCTGAAACACATGTTAGTAGTCTAGTTACTTGATTACACACATTTATTTATTTTTAATAAGTTTCTTTGGAATCACGAAGAGGAACTGGTTTGGTCTTGTCAGTTTAATTATAGCTATAATGCAAGAGTAAACCATCACCTACAGGTATAGCTACATCCATGCACCATAAAATAGAGAAAATAAAATGTAAGCTGCCCTCATAGGATCATCTTTTGCTGGAGTAGGGAGTGACATATTCCATGCAACCTCCTGTTTTGTATTTGGTTGTTTTAGTCATTTCCCGTGTTCTGTATTTGTCCATGCTGTGCAGAATGTGGAGTTAATTTCCCAGCTTTTGTGACCTTGATAGATGGAGTATATAAGCATTTCCTATATGATGAGTGTGTCACACTACTCTTTGAAGCAGGGAACTATCATTATTTACATCTGAGAATCAAATCCCTAAGTAACTTGTTGAGGAGGATAAGAAGTTTGTAGCAGACAGGAGGTTCAAACTTCGGTTACCTGGGTGCTGGTTGAGCACTTTCAGACTATTCTGAAGTTTCTTGACGTAGTGTTAACAATGAGGCAGATCGATCCCTTTGGCACTGATAGGGCCTTTGCAGCCTTTTGCCCTTAATCTGCAAGCACTGTCCCTACAGGAGTGACTGTATGTTGGCACTCTCCAGAATGAGACAGTAATGCTTCCAAGCCTTTAGAGCTCAAAGGGAGTAACCTCCAGCAGCTAGGCATGATCCTGTCCTTCTTCCAGATGCTACTGCCTTCATGGCATGGACAGCAGAGCCTCAAAGAAGCAACCCCTAGATTGCCTTAACTTGCAGCCCAGCACATTTAGGTGACCAGAAAACTGATGGTGGCTTATTTTAACATACTAGGCTGGAGATAGCACAGTTCAGGAGCTGTTTTGTAGGTGGTTGGGCAGCAGCCAAGTATAGAAACCATTTCTGTCAAAATGAGTTTAACTCAAGTGTTTGTGAATTATCAGCTATGGGTCCTGCAAGTGCAGTTCTGGGTACAGAGTATCAGTAGCAGAAGTTCATACCTGTGTTCTTGGCCATGATGATTTGTAGGATTATTTGGGTTGGAAGGACCCTCCAAAAGTTTCCAATTCATGCTTTCTCAGAGGGCTGACTTCCCTGGATCACATCCCTAGATCCAATTGTGGAGTTTGATCACTATCTAGTGACACTATATGAAACAGTTGTGCCTGCAGAATTACGAATAAGGTTGGCTTGACTCTGTAGGTTTAGAGGAAAAAACAATTTATCCGTTGTATCAACATTTGTTATTTACAGAGACAATTTTGTAAAAACTAAATCTAAACTGTGAGTCTCCAGGTTTCAGGGGCAAGATTGACTGCGTTTTTAAGAAGTTGAATAGTAAAATCTGTGAAATCAGTGTTGTGTATGTGTGAGTGAAATTGTACCTTGTCTCCTCTTCCTCCTCTGCCCTGCAACAGCTCTTCCTTCATTGAATGGTAGCTCAGTGAAACACAGTTCTGTTTTCATACTGGCCCTACAAATCAATTCACAAATTTTTACTCAGATCTATCTCAGTATAAGCTTTCTAAGTGGATCCTACATGAGTATTTCAGAAAGCTGAGAAACTCCTCCAAATAACTGCAGAGTGAGTGCCACTGCATCTGTTTGGATTTAGAAGTTGGAATAAATCTCTAAAAACAATTTAACTTTCTAGAAGAGTTTTCCATTTGGTTGATGGCTTACACATTTGATAGGATGTACTGCAAGAGCAAGCTCTAAGCAGCAGCTGCCACAGACTGATATCTCTGAGCACTGTGTCACTCACTTTCCAACCATGATTTTACATGAACAGAAATCTTTGAGCATGTGTTCATTTTATGTTTATATTTGCCCTGCTTATGCATGAAGTTTTTTCTTAAATCAAGCTACAAAGGAGTCCAGTTAAGATTGTGTGTGCAAGTTTGGGGCGGCAGGAGCTCATGGAATTTCCTGCTAAGCACTCTGAAGAGATAACCATCTGACATCCAGATAACCATCCCTTGCTTCTCTCAAACGTTTGTATGTGAATGAATACTTTTTTAAATGTCAGGAGACAATCCAGGGGAATATGTGAGTAAGCAGGTAGGTTTCAGCTGAAATTACTCTTCTGGATACTTTTTAAGCCTTTTACGTAAAGGGGTTGCTGTGCCTACTTTCTTATGGAATTGCTTCACAGGAACCTCCCAGCATGCTGTTGGAGTTCTCAGATGAGTTTTATACTGTTTGACAGCTGCACTAAAAACAACCACTTCCTGTTAGGCAAGATGCTGGAAGCACTAGGTAGGGTCCTTTTTTTTTTTTTTTTTTTTTTTCTTTTCCCTTAAGTGCTGGAATCTGAGGGTCATTTGCTTATGGTGGGTAGAAATTGCACAATGCACCTGGAGTTTGGATTCAGAAGACTGTGCATAATCTTGTTTAAGGCACATCAGCTCTTGCCTGATGCCCTTCCCAGGAGATAGAGACACTGAAGTGTTTAGCTCAGTGGCTGCTAAAGTCTTCTCCTTTGGTTTTGGACAGGAGACCACCCTTTGTGTTATTTGTTAGTGGGCAGTAAAAGGGAAGTCATTCACATCTCAAGTGATTCAAATGATTCGCAGGGAGGACCTGTGAGGTCGGTCACTGGGTACCTTGATGCTTTTTGTGACACCAGTCCTCTGTGTTGCTAATAGCAGTCTCTTTGCTACCTAATAGAAAAATCTTCTGGGACAGGTATTAGCTCTACAGCCTTAAAACACTGTTGAGGGTTGGACTCCCAAATGCTTTGGTCTCATTAGGCAGAGTGGTGGATACTGCCTGTCACGTTGGTTTGACCATCTCCTCAATCTTCAAAAAGATCCTGAGATGCTGAGCTGGATTACTGAAACTTACGTATTGGCAATTACTGTGTTGGGGATTTTTTGGTGGGTGGGATGGGGATTGTGGGTACAATTAAAATTGGTACTGATGCAAATAACAGCAGCTCTTCCTGATGTCAGGTTTGGAAATGTAGCGATACTGTATTTCTGCAGCCTGCAGATTAAGGAGTTTACGTAAAAGGCATCTTAAGTGGTTTCACAAAAGTAGTGTTGAAGCAACTGAAAACTGAGTCTGAGACAAGTCATTCCAGAGTGCTGTGACCTTGCTTCCCAGAAGAGAGTCGGTTTATCTCTCTGAAGCTGTTGGGAGTGCAGCTGTGACTTCTGAAAGTGCAGTCCTAACTATGCCCAAACAGCCTGAAAGGGCTTTCTTGTTGTTCTCAGGCTGAAATAATCATAGTGATTTCCCTATGTAAACTCCCTTTTCCAGGGATTGGTTCACCTAATATATTTATATGCACATACTCTTAAACTCTCAAAAAAATAAACACCTAGTACACTCTGCTTCTTGTACAGAGCTGTGTAGCTTTCAAAAGCAGAATTGCAGAAATACTGCCATTTGCACCGCAGCGAAGCAAACCTTCCCTTCTTCCTTGCAAAAGTGAGAATGAAAATGCTTTGGCATACAGCTTTGATTTAAACTGAAAAGCCTCTGGTTTTCAGAGCTGCTTTTAAAGCAAAGGGCTACTTTGGCTTTTGATCCTCTTAAGCTGGGTTATTTGATGTGAAAAACGTCCTGGGTACTCTGCTGCAGAGGGNGTTGCACAGCTCTGTAAATAAAGGGGCCTCTATTTCTTTGGATTCTTCTGCTGGAACTAAATATGATGATCAGTGAAACTCTTACCTCATTAAAGGAACAAGCCAGGCTCCTCCAGCACAGGCACAGTGCTGCGGTGTGGTTTGTTCTGCTGAGCTGATCTGCTGAACAGATAAAGGGAGTTTTAACCTAAGAATGGCATGTAATGTATGACCTTGGCTTTTGAAAGGTTTATTTTTGTTCTTTTGACAAAATAAGGTTTTAATATTAAATATGGGGTTGGATTTGACTTGGCAGATACCAGAGCCTTCTATTACTGCTGTAGTCATAATATAAAACTATCTGATGTGTGCCAGTGAGCATGCAGCAAGCCAAGAATTTCTCCATCAGTGTTTATTTTTCTGAAAACTTACCCAGTTGCTTTGCAGTTGGGTTGGCTAAAAAGGTGATTTGCCCTTGTGTTGGAGGGAGCAAAGCAGTGGTGGGCACAATATAGTCCATGCAGACTCTTTATACTTAGCATCTTTAGTTTTGGGGCAAAATAGGGGGTTCTCCCCATCACCCCTTCGTGTTTTAGAAGTGTTTAGAAGAAACTTTCACTCAAAACTCCAGGGTTCACCAGAACCAAGGCATAAAACAAACTATGTGAAATACTCAGATCTGTTAGTACAGAAATTTAATGCTGTACTGCAGCTTTCAGTTTGTGTAGCTGGGGCCATGCAGGGTTACACAATACTAATTCTGAGGCTTCCTTCCTGCACACGTTCCATCTCAGATCATCATCTTATTGTAAAGCTGAGGTGCTTTTGGACTGCTGTGCTGCAAGAATTTGAGTGAAGAAATGACCTGTAAAGCACTTCAGTGCTGAGATCCTGAATTAAGCTCCAAAGTCCTTGTTCTAAATTGGCTGTAGTTTGAATTGGTTACCTTCAGACTTAAACCACTACCACACCCCCCAAAAAAAACCAAAACCAAAACCCCCACTAAAATCTAAAACCAACCAACCAAACCCACCCAAAAAAAACCAAACCAAAACAAAACCAAAAACACCCACAACAAAAACACCAACCAACCTAACCATGACCAGAAAAACTCAGACCAAACATATCATCTCATTCCTCACTTCCCTAGCTCTCAGAGAAACCAGCCCCAAATAGTGCCAGAATCTAGTTTCTGTAGATCAAAGGCTGTAATCAAACTGTGTTGTCTGTGCAGCTGGCACAGGAGTTGTGTCAGACTGACCTGCTGGGAATGCTGTCCACTGGAAAGGGAGCAGGTTGGTGCAGGTACAGGTAGCAGAGAACATGGGGAGGTCCATGGAAGAGCTCATGGCTTCCTCGTGCTTTAGCAATATTTCTTCCATCTGTGTATTGTTACCCTTCCACCCAGTTTTTTTTTGTGGAAATGAGGCTTGTTTGGTCTCTCTCTTCTGGAAGTATTCTTAGAGTTTTTAGCTTGTTCATTGTCTGTGGCTGGATGAAGGTGATTGATTTTCTAGAAATTTTCTGGAAGTTTGGGGGAAATTTAGAATTTATGGGAAGAAGCACAAGTTTGAAAATCTGCAAGCTTGCAAGTTGTGGTGGGTTTTTTGTCCTGCTTCTTGTCTCCTCCTAAGATAATGCTTAAGCAGTTGAGACATACTTTAAAAGGAGGAGACTGCCATGAGGACCCAGTGTTTCCACATGGAATAGGGAGAAGTATCTCTGTCCTTGTGAGACATGATAAGCCATTTGTTCTGTCTTCCATTGGCACATGTATCCGGAGATCTTGGATTTCTAACTGGGAAAAATAATTTCCCGTGCTGCTTGCCTCTCCACTAGCAGACTGGTGCATCCTTATCACAAATTTTGAAGCTTGGGCCAGTGTGAGCACTTGTAGTAAAAAGGATATCTGTAAGAGAAGCCAAGTTGCATAACTTGGCTATTGGATAAGTCTCTGTGATTTCCCTGTACCAAGGATCAGAAGCATACTGGAAGGTTGTAGGTCTGTGTAGCTCCTGAAACTCATGTCTGCCTCCATTCTCGGGTACATCCCCCAAATCTCATCCCGGAGCTCTGATCCTGGATCATGTTCATTGATGTTCATTATGTTCCATGGCATCTGTTGAAACTATATTGAACTTACCTTCAAATACAAGACTTCTATTAAGAATAAAAGCAAAACCTTTGGCAAAAATACTAACAAAATTACTATGCTAATTACATTCTAAATATTAATATTTCTTTCTATGAAAGACCTGTCTAAATTAAGCACAAAGTATTTCCAAAGTAATCACAAGTATTCAAAGCCACATATGTCACAATTTCCTCAAAACCAGATTACCAAGCTAAAATTAAACAGATCAAAGACTTTCACTTTATTGACTGTTACCTCAGAACAGCTGCACAGTGCAGGTGAATTACATGTTTTTAAATTTTCCCTGTATTTTCACCAACTTGTGACCAGTAACTATTCAAAAACATTTTAAGTCAAATCTTTAAATACAGATCTCTTAGATGCAAATAAAATTCTTGTAAGATTTAACTGTCAATTTGAGAATATAAGCATTGTATGCTGCTGCATTTTCTGAGTATTCTTTGGAAGATACATCTTGAATCTTTGGGGATTTTTTAAAATCTTATTAGGGAAGTAGCTTAATGCTTGTTTCCTTACCTTTTTTTAATTTAGTAGTTCTCTGTATAAGAGTCACGCTACCATATGAACAAATCAATTTAAGTAACGTTGCCTGTCAGCTTTACTGCTTTGTGACTACAGGTATGTTGCTGACCAGCAATGTTCTCCTAAATACAGATGTTGCTTTGGATTTGATTGATACTCACCTAAACACTTCTGTTACTCAGTTATTTTCATATGGATCAATGTAAAGCATGTGTGGTCTTCTTTAAACAGTTATTTTTGGGAAGCAGAGATCCAAGAGTTTAAAAAAAAACCCCACTGAACTCTAGCTCATTTCATATTAGAAGTAAAGCTGTGTTGTTTCAGAACATGCCTTGAAAGAAGGAAATTCAATAGGGAGCCATCTTACTTTCCAAAAAATTTAGCTGTGAAACATCAGCTCGAAGGCTTTTTGTTGACTTTGATCTTTCTTAAAACTGACCCATTCATAATGTGTTTCAGTTTCTGGTTTATGCTTTTTCCTGGAATCAGATCTTGAAAATTATCCACTTTGAAGCATTTTTATTTCTCCCTTTAAGAAATATTTCTTTTTTCCTTTACTAACTGATATGTGAAACTAATAAAACACTATAGGGATGCTGGTTGTCCAAGGTACAACTTTGCATTTGTGAGGCTGTCACTGTATCAGTCAGGTAGATCTGCACGTGTGGTTACAGAGCACAGGATTCACTGCACATCCAGATTCCACTCTCTGGCTGGCTGGTTCTATGAGGAGAATGCTCCTTCTTTTCCCATGGTCCTAATTTTAAATCCTGCTCTGGTTACAAGAAGTGTGTCATGACTTTTTGTTCTTCATTCCCTCCAGGTTTACAGGAACAGATGGACCCAGTGGTTTCGGGTTTGAGCTGACATTCCGACTGAAGAGAGAGACGGGGGAGTCGGCGCCACCCACCTGGCCGGCAGAGCTGATGCAAGGCTTGGCCAGATACGTCTTCCAGTCAGGTACCACGGGGTTAACACACGGCCTCGCTTTTTCCTGCTCTGCCTCTGAAGGGCCACATCTGTTCCAGGGTGTGACACTTGTCTCATCAGCACCCAGTCAGGTCTGGGGAATTGTCTTTGTGTGGGAACCCAAGAGTGTGTTCCTTCCTCCAGCCCAGCCTGCAGGGACAAAACCAATTGTTGTTCAGGTTACTGCAAATCCTGAGTATTGAAAAGCTGAAGTTACACAACAGTCAGTAACTATAGGAAGTCTGCCCAGTGACTCTTTCCTTTCACAGAATTTCTTTTCACAGAATCACAGAATGAACTAGAAAAGACCTTTGAGATCAAGTCCTAACACCTCCTCATTAACTAAACCATGGCACTGAGTGCCATGTCCAGTATCTTCTCTCAGCAAGAAAAACTCATTTGCTTATCCTGAATGGCTGAGGAACAGCCCATCTGATAAGGTCTCACTTCTTAGTGGAACTTCCAAAAGCATTGCAGCTCCATCACAGGCAAATCCCTTCCAGTGGTCCTGCAGCCAAGCAGTAGCAATGCATATGAGTTGTTGAGATGTGAAAATGTAAAAATTGTAAGGAATACTAAGGCTGGGAGGGCCAAGGAATGAACAGTTGTGAATCAGGTATAGCATGTGGAGAATTGCCAGAAAACTGGAAGCCAGTGTACCTACAAACCATCCTCTTGCACTGTTCTTTCATAGCTTCAGTTATATCAGTAGATTGAATGTTACTTTTAGTGTTGGCACATGAAAACCTGTGGAATGACTGGTGGCTAATGTACTTGAAAGGCACTTTCCAGCATCACAAGATCTGAATGAAGATACTTAAAGAACATTTTTAACCTAATTTGAGGTCCTTTACTGGTAAAGTACTTCTGAATCAGTGGTTATTGAATTTGTAACATTTGGTACCTGCTGTACTAGTTCATAGATTGCTCAGTAACTTCTGATTCTGCTGATGGTTTTCAGTCAGCTGGCTGACTCTCAAAGGGAAAAGGTCTGGGTAAGAGCAGGATTGCTCTGCTAACCTCTGTAACAAATCTGAGGAAGTGCCAATCTTGTCGATATTTTTCTAAATATTGGTGGACATAGTTGAGTGCCAGCCGAGATTATTGCTCGTCTTTTTGTAACCTTTGCTGTGTAGCTGTCTTCCCCAGTTACCATCCAAAATTTGTCTCACCTTTCTGTCTTGATTTTTACAACTGTTAAGCATCTAAATCTATGAGACTGTCATTATTTTTTCCATTGTTTGAGATTCCCATCCTGTCTAAATTGTATTGCACAGCAGCTTTTTGATACTGACCATGCAGTATCATGGAATTCGTACTCACATTTTCTATGCAATGATTGCAGAATCTGAAGAAAACATCTGAATCTAAAGTCTCCCTCTTAGATACAAAGTAATATACATGTTACGTGTGAACTTATACTAAATATCCAACGTCCCGTTTAGAACATTTTAAATTTCCTGGTCCAGGCTAGTTCTCATAGCAGTTGCTTGTTGGTCACTGTCTTTTCATGGGTGAGAGGAGGTCTGCACAGTGAAATGGGATTTAGAGAGGTACTTAAGGGTGAACTTCTTGTTGACTAAGCTGGCAGTCAGGGCAGAGATTTCCCTTGTCTGGTTCCTGTAAAAATGCAGTCCCATCTTTTTGACCTCAAAGCCAAAGAACTGTTCTTAGAATGAAAAGAGTGGTTGTGCCCATGCTTATCAATCTGGCATGAACCACTCTCCAGTGTTATCTTCTGCTTATCCATGCTGGTTTTTACTTTATATCCACCATGACTCTTTAAAGGCACACTGAAACTCATCCGTGCTGATGGATTCTAGCCTCTGGGTGTTTAGTTTTCAATTTGCCTTATGAAAAACAACAGTGTATGAATCATAAATTGACTTCTTTCTTTGACTATGTAATTGGGTGTGAGCCAATACCATGCTTATCATACAATGGGCAAACCACATGCTAGGTTACTTTAGGAAAAGCATGAGCAGCAGTTAGAGGAAAATTATTACCTCTTTGGCATGGCACTGGGAAGGGCTTGCTTAAATTATTGTGTCCTGTTTTGGGCCTTTAAGAGATACTGAAAAACTGGAGAGTGTTCAAGGTGGTCAGGGTTATAGGGCATGTGAGCCATGAGGGGAGCTGGAGGGAGGAGGGCCAGTTTAGTCTGGGAAGAGAATGTGCAGGGTGATCTAATTGGAGCCTACAGCTGTAGGGAGGGTAGTTACAAGATTGTGGGGTCAAGCCCTAGATAGTACATCAAAGGGCTACAGCTCTGAAGTGCAGTATGGGAGGCCCTGGAAAAGCTTCAAGGAAAACTTGCTCACAAGGAGACCAGCAAAGGACAGGGAATAGTTTATAAGAGAGGTGCTGGATCTCCATTCCTGGAAAGGTTCAGGACATAGCTCAACAAAGCTAAGTTGGTCCTGATCTAGCATTGGGGATGGCTCCACTTCAAATAGGCAGGCTGGACAAGAGACCTGCAAAGGCCCCTTAAAATATTACAGAAGTGTTGGATTTTGGGCATTTTTTTCCATGCTGCTTTGTGCTCTTCAGCAAGCAGCTGTGTGTTGTCACTGACTGTTACCAACCATTCCTTGCCTTGTATAAAACAAATCTGTATGCTGTTGCAACAAGTGAAAAAGCTCTAGTTTTATTTTAGTACAAATTTGATTATCACATGTCTCTTTTAGAAAAGAATTTTCTCAGGCTAAAATCGTCTGGTTAATAATAGACATCACATTAATCCTGACAAGATGATGCATTTAAAAGTAAGACTTGTAATGGGGCCTATTTTATCATGTTTCTTCTTTATCTTTCAGGCCAGTTGACCACAGCTAGATGCAGTAATTTTCTAATTTAGTCAAAGATCTCTCACTCCATTGCTCTGCAGAGTCTCAAGTACTTCTGCTACATCTGACGTGTCCTGCTTTATTTTGTTGTACTCCCTTGAGCTTCCTTGTCTCAGAATGGCAGTGTCCAGAGCAGTTCTCTCTTATGTCACTCCTGGGTAATCAGGCACCCAGTCCTTAGCAGTGTTACTTTCTTTTCTGCCTGGTAGAGTTTCCCCCAGTTTGACATTCTCACTCTGCAGAGCCAAGTAAGCTTCTGCCATTGTTTTTTCTTATTTTTTTAAAGGACTTCTCTATTCAGATGTTGAAACTTTAAAACTGTGAAGTATTTGAAGGGTTGGTTCTTCTGAAGCCCATTGGGCATGAAGCAGGCTGTGGCATGACAGCATTGTTTAACATGATGAAAGGTTTCTTTTTGTGAAAGTTCTTTCTGACTGTAGTGCTTAGAGCATTTATCAAATGAAACTCTGGTAAGTGTTCTTTAACTCTGGTGTATGTACTTGAATGTTGTCCTCTTCAGTTGTTTAAAAACAACCAAAAAACTATGGTGTCTTTTTGATACTCTGAGGTAGCCTTAAAAACATTTGATGAACCAAAACAACTGAAGTAAAGCTTATGAATCCACTCTGAACAAGAAGCAAGAAAAAGAATAAAATCGACAGAAGCTTTTTGGATAGGCTCCAAGCACTTTTGCATGTCAGAAAATTGTTTACTCTGAAAGCTGTACTAAGAGCTAAATTCTTATCTCTTGATAAAGACCAACTTTTTAGTTATCATAGAGGTGTGCTGCTGAGTCCAGCTGAAGCTGGGAGAGAGGAGGTGTAGTTATACTCCTGCTGAGCCTGAGCATTTTCAGGTGGTGACGACTGAGTTGAATATTCACCTAGCAGCTACTGCTGTTGTAAATATTATTCCTGTGTATTGCAGTTGCAAAGCATGTCTCATTGCAAGTGATGTGTTTTTTCTAACAAACGCTTCTAGGCAAATGAATGTTGCATTCCTTTGTTTCTCTCTCTCCTGCACTGTGGCAGTGCTTTAGAAAAGCAATCTTCTGCATTGAATTTCAGACCTCTTTCAGCTTTGGCTTCTCTGTTCACTGTTACAAGCACTTGGTGCTTTTGATTAAAGGGCAGTACTTACCCTGCTTCAACAAGACCAAGCTTTCAAGTCTCAAAAAATTTTATTTGTGGCTTTATCTGTTCTTAATTTTATCACTGTTTGACCATGACCACAAATTCCAACTCTGTTAGTTTTAAAAAATCCCCAAACCTTCAAATCTTGAAAATGAAACTTTGCACAATTCCGTGACCTTAGCTTGTCATGGTTCATGGGTGTACTGCAAATATCTCGTGGCAGAACAAATTTATACTTCAATTCAAATGAAAGGGAAGAAACACTCTTCCTACAGAAAGCTTATCCAGAGCTTACTACAATTGTTAACTCTTTATGTACTACAGTATTACGACCCTTGATCACTACAGAGGGACTACGGTTTGTGTTTTCCTGAAATTAAAATCTGCATTTTTTTTCTCTCTAGGATGAATTTGTTGTTTTCAAGTGTCTGTCTGATATGTGTCATGAAGGCAATATATTGATGTAGCATGGGAACAAGTACATGTGTGTATGAGCTCTTGCTGCTTCCATGTTTTTAGCCTGAAAGAAAACAGCTGCAGCTGTCAGGAACAGGTTTGGAGAAATTGTCATGAAAACTCGTCATGCACAGAGCCTGAAGATAATGATGTGGCATATGTCATGGTTATATTCTCCACAATGCACAAGTTGTAGTGTGGAATGAGCCAGAAGTATTAAGAGGATGTCTATGAATTAGAAGTTTGCAGGTTGGCTGAGCTTGATGACATTTACTCCAGAACATATCAGCATGAGAAGGCTGAGCCTCTGCTGGTTTAGGGGAGACAAGTAGCACCACAGGAGACTAGAAAACTGGCAAATGCTGTTCTTCACATCCCATAAAATAACCTGTATCAAAGCCAAAACAAACTCCCAAAAAAAAGAAAAGAAAACCAAAAAAAGTTTCTAATTAATCAATCAGATTTCAAGTCTTAAGAAGCTGCTAAGAGAAACAAACCATCCAGAAGGCATCCACAGAATAATGGAAGTGCCCAAGGCAGCACAGCTGCAAAAGCCTTTGGCAGCCAGGCTGAAAAGCAAGCCCAAAATGAGGTACCTGTAGCCTTCCTTAGTAATTTCTGACATGTCTTCCATCAGGTAGAAATTATTTTATGACAGCTTGTCTCTAGTTTAAAGAAGGACACACACACAATTCCTGCCATGTGCATGATGTCCCAGTACATCAGTTTGGGGCCATTATGCCATCTCTCTATGCCCCAGTTTCACCTTTGATTAAACAAGGTATTGATTATGGAAGTTGTAAAGGCTGCAGGTGTAGATGCAGTCTTCTTATTCAGCAGTTTTCACCTGAATCAAGTTAGTGTAGTCTGAGTCATGGAGGTTCTTTGTGTTTGACAGGCACTATAACTTACACTGAAAGTGGAGCCCAGTGGGATTAGGGGCTCTGATGGGGGTCACAGACCTGCAGCCATTAGCCAGCAGGTACTTTGGCCTCTGCTGTCCTGCCATAACCACCAGGCCTGGGCTCCAGAAAGCTTCAGAGTAGTAGCCTCAGTGACTCTTTGCTTGCCAACATGTTTTCAAACATTCTTGACACAGGCCAATTTCTGTGTGTAAAAAGGAAAAAACCAAAACAAGCAACCAAACTCTAAACCTAAAACAAACTCCTTGCTTCCTTGAATACAAATGAAGCTTCTCTGGCTTGTTTGTAAAGCTGTTTATTTCTTCCCAGGAGGATGACTAAAGCCAAATAAAATCTGCCAGTAATTCATACACATTTTTCCCTAACTGTACCTTATCTTTTTATTCCCAACCCCAGGCCGATTTATTATTCTCCTCTGGTTACTATGGCTCTGGAAAATATATATTTTTTTTTCTATCATCTGTTTATAATATTGACCCGTTTCCAGTGTAGAGCTGGCCTGTCTCCTCTCTAGTATTCCAGGATTTTAGATTAAAATTGTATGGAGATTAACTGTGTTTTTTAGCTCTACAAAGAAGTATAAATCAACATCAATTTCAATTCAACAGAACCTGTTATGCAGTGAACTCTGCTGCGTGAATTCTGAAATTGTAGCACAGTAAATTGCTGTAGGTGAGCAGGACACTCAACCAAGTGTGCAGGGACTGCGTGCCTTTATTCTGCAAAGGGGTATGGAAACATTAAGTCACTGGTTCCAATTTAACCCAAGCTTGTCATGGCCAAAAGCTCTCATCATCTGATAGTTATTCAGCGGTCCATGAGAAATTGGTTGGGTTTTAGCCTAATTCCTCTTAGATGTTTCCCATAAAACAAGCTGTTCTGGGAGCAGCAGCTCAGATCGAGCCTGGTCCTTTGCGTTTTTGTGCAGTGTGTCCTGCACTGCTGCAATGAATCCCCTTCTCCCCATTCTGCTGCCTTTGAGCTCACCTCCCCAGTTCTTCCCAGCCCTGCCCCCATCTCCTAAGCCAGCCTTGTCACATCCCCTAGCTTCCAGCTGGGACGTACGTGCTGTGAGTGGTACCAAATGATGTGCTGGCTGACAAAACAAACCGGTTGCTGGCGTGCAGAGTGGCTGGCTGATGAGCTGGGCACGACAGGCAGCTGTCAAGCTCGTGCTTTGGTCCCTAACCTGTAGCTGGCTTACTCTGGAGCTGGATGGCATTGCTGGTGTTGTTGGCAACAGAATTGCCAGATGTAACTCTTGTAAATTGCCTTGAAAGGCATTGCAGCGAAGTGCTGGCTGCAGATAGAGCTGGCCCTTTTTACTCCCGGTTGTAGATCTGGGTTCCCTTAGTTAAATTAATGCAGGTCCCCTCTGCAGGCTTGCAAAGCTTAATATTGTGTCAGTTTGTATGACTGTAATTTTTGGGACATCCAGAGCCTGATGTTTTTATCCTTACTTGTGAGGCAGGGATAGACCCAGCTCTCTTTTTGGGTGGCTGCAGAGGCACAGGCTTGCCAGTCCTTGGAAAGCAGCTTTGCAGTGGCCTTGGCCATGGCTGAGGTTTCTCTGGCTGTGAAGTAGCACGCAGCTGGTGGCCTGTCCTTCCTCTCTTGATCAGAGTGGTTTCAGGTGTGGGTGGTAAACTGGGAGAGGGCATAGAGCAGGGACACAGCTGTGGATGCCACCACGTGTGTGTGGTGTGCCTGTTCTTCCTGGCAGCACAAACAGAGTTGCATGGCCTTAGATTTTGTGTATTTACATTGACTTCACTTCTCTTCCTGTTTCCAGCAGGAAGGGTGTTGCCCTTTTGCAATGCTGGAGGCACCCCAGTGCCAGACTCAGCCCTGCTCTTTGCCTTGGAGCACTGTCCCTTCATCAGCCATTGATGGGATAAGCTGGCCGTTATTTTTGCTGATTTGTTACGGTTTTCGTGAGTAGCATCTTTCAGGCCTTTGTTTGTGACTTGCTGGGACCTTGGGCAGCCCTAGAGAATCTCTTCCCCATACATTTAATTCAGCTGCAGTATAGAAAAGCCCTTGCAGCCCTTTGGCCAGGTTTGAGAAGTGCAGGATGATTTCCCAGGAGCATGAGAGGAAGGGACCAGCACCACTACTGAGTGACATTGCCTTTTGCTTCATTAGCACGGGTGCTCTGAACCAGGGCTGGCCATGAGGGTCCTCCCAGTCAGAAGTGCAGCAGTAGGAAAGAATGATTGAAACCCCAGGAGTTTCCAAGGACACCTGCACTCTCATCTTACTTGGAGGATGAAAAGTCTATGTCTTATGTTGTCATTAAGCTAGTTATAAAATATAAATTAAAGTCTTTTCTTCTCTACCTCTCTAATCTCCCACAGTTTTGGCTTTTTTCCTCTCCTGCAGTTTGTCTGGATTCATGGTTATTTCCTGTGTCTTGCTGTGGAAGCCACTGTTGTCTCTCCAACTTTTAGTTCTTGGCTGGGAACAGGTCTCTGACCTTCTCCAGCCCCAAAGGATAGGTTCACACTAAGGCACAGAGAGACTTTGCCAGGAGCAAAGGCACAGAAAGCCTTTGTTGCTTATAAAAGACTGTTGAAATAGAAGGAAAGCTGTCTTCCCCTAGACTGCTTTACTGATTACATAGTATTTCCAGGCAGTAAGTGAGGGATCTCAGTGATGTCTGAAAGAGAAGGCTTGTTTGTAGCTGCTACTGCAATTTAGATAAAGTAGGTTTAGGCCCAGTTTGAGTTGGCGAGATTTCAACTGATGCTGTCCCTTTTAATTCTGTCAACTCATGTCCTGTTCCTGCCTGGGAACTGAACTTGGCTTGTTGTTTTTCAGCTGTTCAGTACAGTTAATTCAGTTGGTTTATTTAAAAAAAAAAGAAAAAGGAAAAAGAAAGGGGGTGGGAATTGGTCTTCTGTCTGTGTTTTACATCAGTCCATGTGCCCTGATGCCGCTCCCAAAGGGTCAGGGATGGACACAGCGCCAAGACTTGTAACTTTAATACATGGTTATACTTAAAAATGCACAAGTTATTTTAGCTTTCATGTTGCAGGTGGGCTGCTATTGGGAGAGGGAGGGAAGAAGCTGGCACAGAGACCTGGAGGAAGCTGTGTGACGCATCTCTGAGCAGGGCTGCTGCAGCAGCCCCAGTGGCAGAGGGACAGCCAGCAGGCCCCATGCCCAGGGACGCCTGGATGCTGGCCCCGAGCAGGTGTTTGTCCAGAGTGGCTGCAGTTCAAGATCAGGACTGATCTGGCTGTTTTCTGCCCAAAGTGGAGGGGAGCCGAGCTCTCTGCAGGAAGCCTTTTCTTCCATCGTACCCAGAGCCTTCCCACTGTAGGAGAGTGAGGAGGAGCCCACCTGTTAGAGACCAGCAAGCTCTGTGAGGAAGAATATCTCTTAACACTGGAATAAATGAGGCAGGGGAGAAGCTGCTCATGGTGAGCCCTGCCTTGGATAAAGGCTCTGTCCCCTGTACTGAAGGAGGAATGCAGGACAAAGGAAACAGCACAGGGAAGGCAGAAAACTCCCCCTCCTGCTGGTGTGAGGTCCTTTGGCCTCTCATATATAAGGTCTTTGTCCCACCCGGCCTTTCCTGGGAAACGGAAGCAACTGCTTTAGCAGTTAAAAGCTTCTGCAGAGAACAGTATTGCCTCCTCCTATGGAGGAGCTGAAAGCAATAACACAGAGGGATTGTTCTGCAGTTGCAAGAGCATCCTCTCTCACTGCCTGTGTGCAATTGTTTGGGATGCACAGAGGAGAGTTTGAAGGTTACACGTACTGAGTAGCCTTCTGAAAAGGACTGTGTTTTCCCTTGACAGCTGCCAAGCCCATGTTAGATGAAACTGCAGAGTAGAGTAACTGCAGATGAACTGCAGAGCTGGAAGTTGGGTTCACTGTTACATATCCACCTTCTTGCACATTCTATTGAAGATCTGTGCAGCGAGTGGTGCTCAAACTGTGCTTTCTGACTAACCCACTCTGCCTGTGAGAGTGGCAGTGTGCAGAGCTCATTACAGACCGTCTTCTGACAGCCTCAGAGCCAAAGATCCTTTGCAGCAGCCCGCTCAGCCAGGAGGCAGCAAATGGGCACAGCAGGGGAAGTGTTTTGTTCTTGGTGGGAAAGAGAAACTGGGAGAGTATATTCAGTCATTGTGGGCAGCCCAGAACCTGAGGGAAGTGGACTCTTGTGCTTTTTGATTTAAAATGAGGGGCTTAAAGGAGTCTTCTCAGAACACTCAGGATGGTGTTTCAAAAGATGCTCCATAAACAAGCTGTCCATTTTGTATTTGAATCATAAATGCAACTCTTGGAATGGAGTAAGTATGTTTTTCTTGCAGTACTGTAATGGGTTGGTAGAGCTCAGTGGTAACTATTTTATGCAAGTATGTGTGAATGCAGAGTTTTTCTGTTTCCTGCCCTTTGGCCTCCCACTCTGCCAAAGTAAAACAAAAGTTTGGCCTGTGCAAGCTTTAAATTCCTGAAAATTTAAGGGAAAATAATCAACCACTGAGAAAAATGACACAGTGCTCTCTTGAAGACCTCTGCCCTCTTGTCCATTACAAATCCCAGAACTAATGCCTGAGTAATTAGAACCTTTTTGTGAAAGGGTTACAATGTAATAACTTTGTGATGTTTTCTCACAGACCATCTCCCCTTTCTTGCAGTTTCTTAAATAATTTTGCTAGAAGAGATATGCTGGTGCAGTCTAAGAGTCTCTCTGTCAGATGTCTGAGCTGTGAAGGCTATTCAAAGAAGCTGCTTGTATGTTCTTTGAGTTCTTCAGAGGCAGATACTGCCTTTTCTTCTCCTTCAAGCTCCTTAAAAGCTCTTCAACAGAAATGTCTTATAGATACATATCTGGAGGAAGATGACAAGTGACAGTACAGGCTTATGGTGCTCATGGGTCCATCTAAGTATCCTCCCTTCTCAGTGGCCTGCACACATGCAATGTGTGTATGTAGGAGGTCTAACAAGGAAAAAAGTTTTTCTCACCTGCTGCAGTTCTGTTCTCTCACTGAGGACATTTAAAGGTTGCCAAATGCTGTGGGCACCAGTCTTTGTTCTAGTGGCACCTGGCTGGGAAATAGTCAGGTAACTGTAAAACATTCTGGCTTTCCTGTGCCAGAACACAGGATAAAGTTTTTAAATGACATGCAAGTATCTCTTCAGACTGGTGGTGTGGGGCCACATGATCTGAAATATACTGTAATTAAATACCTATTTTCAGCTGAGTCCTTATCTGACAGGAGATCCTGCTGTATAACATCCTTTCTGTCTCCTGGGCCTCCACCCCATCCTGAGGCTATTCACTTTTTGAAACTGTTGACAGTGTAACTACCGTCCTTTAAAGGGGTGCTGCAAAATGTGTCTCCTTCAGGTGAAGGATGCAGAAAGCTGGTAGCAGTGCAACTGGACAGAGGTGGAAGGGTCTCTTGCCTGACCTAGAACTCAGAATTCAGCAAGTGCATCATCACTCCTGCTCCCTTATGGTTGCTGGAACAGGAGGATGGAGAAAGTAAAAGGAAGACTGGGGGAAGTGAAAGCACCCCAACCCTGCAGTACCCAAGGGTGATGGATCTGAGTGATGGGGTGCAGAGGAGCAAGAGCTTGGAGCAGCAAACTTCTGTGGGACTGAGAAGGAGCAGCTCACATCTGTGTTAATTTTCTTTTTCTACCATACTCAATAATGCCAGCTAAGTCCTTTCATGCTGCCATGCCTTCTTCCAGCTTCCCCTTTCTGGAGGAGGCAGCCATGCAGATAAATCTGCAGATGGGTGAGAACTGTGTTGTTGCAAAAGCAAGGTGAGAGATACAACCTGCTCTGGACAGTGCTAATACAAAGGGGACACCAAACACAGTGAATGTGCCAGCTCCTGGTTCTGCTGATTGCAAGGGCTGCAGTGCCTGGGGGGAACAGAGCTGAATGAAGTGGTGAGGAGGAGAGAAAGTGTGGGAGGAGGTGGCTGGTGGAGCAGGCTGTGCAGAGTCAGGGAGAGGACAGGGGGCCCACCACTTGCAGAGGGTGGGAGTGTGCCCTGGGCACTGGAGTCACTTGCTGGGAGCCTGCTGAGAAATTCCCAGAGTTTGCAGTCATGGAAATTGTGTACACACATAGCATGGAGCAGGAAGAAGGAGCAAGCCAGATATGCAGATCTGTAAGGGATGGAAAGAAATGTCTTGGAAAATAGAAGGGGTAGAAGAGGCTCAGACTCAAATTGGTTGTTGTACAATAGCATTTAAATTTTTTTTTTCTATAATGCTGCACTATGCAATGTGGCAGAAGGCATCTGGGTGCCTGGGATCTAATTTGTGATAAGAAAAGCAGTATTTGTAACTCCATCAGTGGAAGCTGCAGTACAGTGAGACACATTTTCCATCATCCCAGTGCCAATAGTAGTGATGACTCTAAGCACAGCACAGGTAAGTGAGGAATCACCTTGCCCTGCTGGTGATATACCCTGGGAAGGTGTGGGAGGCTCTGCATTGGGCTTTTAGTTCAAAGAATTAAATGATCAAGTAAGTTTATGTGTTTGCATAAATTGATTGGGCTCTTTTGTGAGGGTGGTTAATTTTCCAGACTTAACACCCTGGAGCTCTGCAGTAATCATTTCTGTATTTTCAACTTGCAGAGCAATTTTTAAAAAACAATCTGCATCACTCTTCTCTGCTTTCTGAAACTGTCTTCAAACCTCAGAGGTCAAGCAATCCTAACAGTACTGATAATCTGGTTTTTTCCCTGCTATTTTTTTAAAGAACCTTTTACCTAGGCCCCTTGTTTCTAAAAGCCCAATTTGAATCCCTGCAGTGGAGCTACTGTTTAATTGTATTCCTGGGATTTAATTCTTCCTAAGGGATCTTCTCTGTGCTGCATGTCTGCAGGAGGCAGCAGCACTGTGTGAATTTGCACCTCTTTGGAGTGCCAGGGCCAGGGCCGTTCCTGTTTCCAAGGCAGGAGATAAGGGGCAGCAAAATTGAACTGAAAAAGAAAAACAGGGAGAAAAAGCATTTTTTAAACATAGTGCAAATATATCACAGCTTGGATTTTGCTAATTCCTTGTATATTCTTAAAATATGTTTATCTTGACTTGAAAACAAAATTATAAACCAGCTGGCAGTGGGCCTCACAGATTATATCCCAATTTTTTTTTCTCTTTACCAATCCATGTGTGCAGTTCTTTGTAGGTTAGGAAACTAAGCTTGAGACTGAATTTAGCATTAATTATCCTAGTTTAATGTGGCTGGCAAATGAGCCTAAATAAAGTATTTTTCTTTATTTTCTGTTTTTAAAAAGTTTTCATCCATATAATGAGTTGCAATAACAGTATTACTTGGAGGTACTTAGGCACAACTTTCATCTTTAGCTTTTGTATCGATTTATTGTAGTTAACATCTTTGCATGCATGCTTATATTTATTATTGAGCTAGTTAGAAATATATTAAGTAGGTCTGGTGAAAAATATAGCTATTACATTTCAGCATTGGACTCTGTCTTTGCCCTTAGTTTCTCTCAATTAATTCTAGCTGTTTGGTCTGCAGAATGGTACTGAAAAACAGCATCAAATCTTACTTGTGACAGATTGCCAGATTACTTTTTTTTTAACAAAGCCAGACTGAATATTAAAAATGTGTTGGAGAAAATGCATTTATATAATAAATTATACAGACCATGCATGGGGTAATGGCAATGCAATAAATTATGTTGTTTCTGTAAGTATTGGATAAGCTGCATTCAATTTAAATGTCTGGCTGCATCACTGTCATGCTGGTCAGGAACTCACTGGGGGCCTTTTTAACATTCCTGCACCCATAAGTCATGGAGTTAAAATCCTTCTTTGCCCTGAAATACACAATTTCTCTGAGTTATGCAGGCTGACATCTGTGACTCGCTGCCTGCAGTTTAGCTGAGATCTCTGAGTCAAAATGCATGTTTGTGGCCCTTAGAGCAGCCAGTTTTCACACTGCTGAGCACTGTGGATAATGTAGGTCTGCCTCTGTGAGGGATGTGGTCATCTTGTTTTTGTGCCAACATTCCCCGTGCCACACGCTGATGCAAATTTACTGGGGTGGTTTTTTGTTGGATTTTTCTTTTATTTTTAGACCAAGGTAGCAGAGAATTGCCAAGCATTGTATGAGCATAGCTAAGCAACATCACTGCTCTGAGGGCATGATCCAGGTAGCCCTGCTTTTGCAGGGGACAAGCAGGACTGTTTCTTTCAGCTTCATCTTGCACATGTCCCCAAATAAAGTGACCATGTAATGATGGCCTGGCTTTCCCCAGAAACAGAAGGAACAGAAACATGCTCTTGAAGGATATGAGTCTAGAGTGGCTGTTTTCCCAACACCAAGCAAATGTAGTTAGTGTACTTAGGGCTTCTCCCACTCTGTGCTGTATCAGCTTCTAACCTGTAGCACACTGTCCAGGTGGATTTATCTGGCTACTTACTCAGCCCCCTCTGTTGCTGATTTTAGCTGGCATTTGGAAGGACAAGGTGTCTTAGAAGAGATACAGAGGAATGATCAGGCTGCAAATCCGTTCTTCTAATTTCAAAATTTATCTCAATAATTACATGGCAGGACCATGTCAGAAGGGGAAAGTTTCTGGCCTCTGGATGAACCAGGGTGGTGCAATTTGAACTGCCTTGGAGCCAGACAGGCTGGGGACAGGAGCCTGCGTGGACAGGAGAAAGGCTTAAAGTTGCCTTGCTAGCTTCTTGCTGGTGGAACAGCATTACCTCTCTGTTTTTCTCCTTAAGTTGCCAATGCACATGCAAGAGAAGATACTGGACTCCCAGATGCCCAAAAAGTGTTCACCATCTGCTCTGGGTGCAGGGTAGCCAGCTCACTGGAGGTGTTCCCTGACTCACTTGCAGCCTGGGGCTGCCTTTAGGATGGAGCTCTCTCTCAGCTTCTGGTACTTCTCTAAGTTTGCTGTCCTTTTCAATTTACTCCCTGTGGCAATTAAGGGAGTAAGGACTTGTAGCAGGATCCCATATATGGAAAGCTGGCAGGTTTAAAAAAGGAATTGAAAATACAGTGGGAAGTAATCTGTGTTTTTCTCTAGAGCTAGGTAACACCACTTGAGCATAGATTGCATGCATTATACTGTTTATGAAACATCCCAAGGCCAAGAATATGACTTGGTTTTATTTCTTTAGGCATCAGCTATATTCAGTCAAAATAAAGGAGGGAGGAGGAATGCACTCCAAGAAAATACATGAGCAAAGTTAGACAAAGAAAATTTACTAGTCTACAGTGGAATGATTCCCTCTGAGTTATTTCCCCAGTTCTCTTTACAGAGCAGTTGGATAGTAAAGTTAGGAGAGATTGTGCTGCTGAATTATGAATGTTGCTGCATGAAGGAACCTCACCTGCTTTATGTGAGCTGTAAAAGAAAATTGATAATGACATTTTAAAGACTTCAAAATATGGGTGGCTTAACAGAGTGGTCTGGTATAACTGCTGCTTTTGCATAATAGAATAGTACAAGAGCTGGTCTATGGCAGATTTAGAGACTTTTCATTTTTGTAGAGCTAGAGAGAGGCTTCAGATTTGCTATTATAAATTATGAACTAAAATAGTAAGTTTGAATTGAAATGTTTTAATGATTTACTTGTTGAGTTCTTACGAAATCAATACCTCCCTATGAAGCATTTCATGGATTTCATGGAACCGGCAATCCTCACCAGAAAGAAAGAAAAGTCAGTGCTTTTTGTCAGAACACAAAGAACCAGTTTGAAAATCGTGAGGATGAGTCACTTTGCTGTGCTAGGTTTAAGGCTTGTTAGTTAGTGCCCCTTCCAAGCAGGAAGGGTGCAAGAGTCCCAGAGGGTTCCATGAGCAAGCCTGTGTATTAACAACACATCCCCTGCTCCCATGGTAACTGCTGAAGGATATGAATTTATCCTGGGGCAGATTGGGTACCTTAGCTCATCCTCTCATGGAGGGAACATGAAGCCATCCCAGGTTTATCACAAGGCAGAAGTATTCAGCAGCAGTCAGCTTGTGTGCAGTGAATCAGAGCCTGAGGATTTGCTGATTTATCCATAGGCTAAAATAATTTGGATTTAACTTTTTAACATTTTTTCTTTTAGTTCCTTTGTTTTTAATTTCTTCTGTTAATGGCTAGATCATTTCTGTGCTTTGCCACCTGTTCTATGGATTTGACAATTACCTGGTCATGTCCTGGAACTTTTTCTGATGACTGTTGGTTTTGCTGTGGTCACCTAAGGAGCCAAGGCTTATACAGTTGTGGTGTTCTCATCCCTGTCCTGTTTTGAAAACATGAGTGTGAAAGGTAAGAAGGGAAGATACTCTCCCTGTTTCCAGCATGAGGCAATAGAAAGTGATTATCTAGCTCTTTGTTTCTGTAATTTCTTAGTTTTTGTGGCTACAAGTCACATAATTCAGGCTGTTCTCAGTGCTGCAATGGTCTCTGTAAAGAGCTGATCTTACATCCCACATGGGTGACAATGCAGCAAGTGGAAAGCTGGATTTCAGGGTGTAATTCCAAATTTCTTGAACTCACACAGGTTTTAATTTGGCTTCGTGTTATTTGCAGATTTTTTTTGTGTGTGTGATTTAATTGAGTAGTCAGTGTGAATTTTGTGGTGTTCGTGTGTATGCAAGGGAGAGGGAGATTTTCTAAGTGTTCAGTGTTCACATGGCCATAAACAGGTGGGTTTCCAGCAGAGACATTTGCATTTGAAAACCTTCTCTAAACGGGCTGGGCTTTCCCAGGAGAAGCAGCACCAACAGTGAAACGCAGCGATCGATCAGCATAGAATTGTGTGAGCATTTGATGGGCAAAATGTTGTGGTATAAAGACAGGGCCCAAGAATAAGCTCTTTGTGGCTTTGTTTCATTCCTGAAAACTGTGACTGAGAGGCTTTTATCATTAAAAAAAAAATAATCAGCCACATTTTGTCAAACTTGGAAAATATCACAAGATATCCCTTGCAACATTCTAAGTGCTGTTTCTTTAATCAGATTTTGAAACTAAAAAAAAAATAATTTTTCATTTGTCTGCTTATATTTCTTCAACTCTAAAAGTAAAGTAATATTTGAACCAGTCCTTTCAGTCACAGAGCTGGAAGTGTGTAATTTAGTGTACATAACGATAAACTCTTTGAAGCAGCTTGCATTCACTATGTTTTCTTTCTTTCCTAATTTTAACTAAGGAAAACATTCCCTTACTTATCATAGCACTTCTGTTACATGCCTCATTTTTCAGGCTAAGTTCCTTATGGTAGTTAGAGTTTATTTTAATTCTTAATCGAATGAGCTGTCCAGGAAATTAATCTGAAAAAACATATATAATAAATGTTCAAACCCACACCAATGGGGACACCCAGTGGAGACACACTGAGTTGCCCAACATTACAGCCAGGAGCAGGCCAGCAGCTCCTCATCAGGGAGAGGACTGCAAATACTTTTAACCACAGCAATTCTGAGGGAGCTCTCATGAGTTTACCTGCCTGCTGCTGAGGGCTCCTTGGAGCATCCTGCCTTTGCTGCCCTTGCACGAGTCTGTGCTTGCCATCGTGGTGGCCCTGATGCACAATTATTGCAGTGGGGTGTGCAAGCACCCAATTCCTTGGCAGTGTTGTTTAATGTGACTGGGAATGAGTTGCAGTTACTGGCAATTCAGGAGGTTTTTCTCTTGCTGTTGCAGATGCTGCCATGTTCATCTGTTAGCCCTATAGATGTTCAAGGGGTGTCCTGTTGTGATGTGTTTGGAAGGTGATGTGGGAAGGTTAGGTGAAGATCCAGGACCATGGGGAGGGCACCTCTCTGAATTGGATCCTGCTCCTGTAGCATGGGAGATGCTCCAGTCCTTTCAGTCACAGAGCTGGAAGTGTGTAATTTAGTGTACATAACGATAAACTCTTTGAAGCAGCTTGCATTCACTATGTTTTCTAGTAACCACTCAGATAACTACTAATGTTTTCCAGGCTGCACTGGAATTCCTAATCCTCTTCCAGTGGGCAAGGCCTCCTTTTCTGCTGAGTTCTAAGTGTGGCCTTGAGAGAGACCACAGCAAGGACAGCACCCCAGAGTGCCTTCATGGATGAGCTTTGTCAAGGAGAGGGGCACTGGGCCTGCCACTGAATTTGGAAGCAGGCAGGCAGTACTCAGTTCATCCTTGGGGCACTACACCTATCCCAGGGAGCAGAATGTGGATTCCATGTTGATTATTTGTATGTACAAATAAAATATTCACAAATAAAGCTCTGCTTGGACAAGCACAAGACCCAAGATAAAAGCAGTCAGCTAGGCAGCATTACCACACATGCTCCAGGAACTGCATGCAAATGGAGCGTGCTTTAATTACTGTGAATGTGGTCATGGCTGGTTGTTTTACTTCTAGTTCACTCAAAAAGCAAGCATTAGCCTTTCCTGTGATGGGTCAGCATCAGACAGATGGGTTCTGGTGAGCCTTCTGGCATGCACTAGCTGTGGAACATGGGATTATCTGGGGTTTTGTCTTTCTGAGGAGGAGGGGAGGGAAAGAAAGGAATGCCTGCCTTGTTTTGATGCAGTCTGTTCTGACACAGAATGAAATTTATAGCCTGTTGGTTTTCTCATTGTTTGGGAAAGAGGAAACATATTAATTATGATTCTGCACCAGAGCTGCCCAGACAACTGGGAGAGAGAGTGATTTTGACTTACACTATCACAAGCTGGGCAGGAGAATTTTTATTAGACATAGCAGGGTAGTATTTGTGTTTAATTCAAATTTGAGAATATTTTCTCTGTGGCAAATTAAGAGTGTGAATTGCTGTGGCAATGGGCATCCAGTATGGCCTGCTGACTTTCTGTGCCTTCTCAAAAAAGGAGACTAATAGTAAATGAGAGACAGGCTAATTTTATTTGCTAGTATTTCCTGTTGGGCTTAATATCAAAGTAGGACAGTGTTTTTTGCCACAGGACTCAAGAGTGGGCAATTTTGAAATCAGTGCTGAATTCAGAAGACCCAATGAGATTCCATTCCTGTTTCAGGTGGTTCAGAGGCTCAGCAGAGCTGGCCAGGGGCAGTCACTGTGAATAGTCACCAGTAACTGTCCCAGGCCAGATGTCCCTGCCTGGCAGCAGTCAGGATCAGCTGCCAACAGAAAGAATGTTCTAGCAGACTTCACAGACTAAATATTTCTTGTTTCCTGTCCTTGCAGAAAACACCTTTTGCAGTGGTGACCATGTCTCGTGGCACAGCCCTTTGGACAACAGTGAATCTCGAATCCAGCACATGTTGCTGACAGAAGACCCCCAGATGCAGCCGGTGCAGACTCCTTTTGGGGTCGTTACTTTCCTGCAGGTATGGCCCAGCCACGATGCTCCCACTGCCACCTCCTGGGCATGGAGTGCAGCTAACACTGCATTGAGCTGTGTATCTCAGATATTTGTTATCCTGTTTTGTTTCAAACGTGAACATTGAAACAGTTTTAAAAGCTAATGTAAAGATAAATGAAAATAAATTCTGTGGTAATATCGGTAAGTGATCCACTGGTTTGAATGCCAGGAAGAGGAGTTGAGTTTGGAGCAGGATTTGGAGCTGTTTTAGCAGTACTTAATGGCAGAAATGCAGCTTGCAGTACTGACACAAAGATTCTTTAGAGACTGGGTTTTCCTGTATTGATCTACTGTTTAAGAAAGGTTCAGGTTTGCTTTGCAAAAGAAACATTTAAAAAATCTCTTGTGATTTAACTCTGCTGTTCAGCATGGGGAGCTTCTGTGGCCTAACAGGTTTGCTTGCTTTCCTAAAGTCCTTCTCAGCGATGCTTCTTAGATAGAGGCTGCTTTGGATATTTTTAAATTGCATATTGGGTTAGTAACTTTAATGGAAGAGTGGCATAGTTTATGCCAACTGCTGATTTCCTCATGCTCCATGGAAAAGCTTCCATCCTGTGGGAAAATGCAAGTGTCTGTGTTTTACAATTTAAGCTTCTAGTTGCTCCCATTTGTCTTTGGCTGTAGTTGCAACATGTAAAAGGAAGTTCTGTTACCACAAACCTGCACAAGATAACTGCTGTGCAAGGCTTTTCTGAGGTGCCCAAATGTCTGTGTTTTATCAACAAAAACAAGGTGGGTGTGAGATTAATTAGTGCAAGGTGAGTTGTGGGACCTGGAAGGAGAGACAGAGAGCCAAGGTAAGCAGGATAATCCCTGGCTGACTCTCCAGCTAGTACTGTGTTAGTCCTCATCTCTTCTTTAGTGCCCAGCTGTCTTGAATCAAAGAACAGTCAGCTTGCTGCATCCCGAGGCCCTTGGCCTCTAATCTTCCACAACACATACAGTTGACTTGGTTTTCCCCTTTGTTTGATGCTTGTTGTTATGAATTTATTTTGACCCATGAGGATAAATGATTACAAAAAGCAAAGAATGAACACAAAATCATTTCCTGTTTAGAGTCTTGCTGTTTGTATGTAATTAGTGAATGAAGGCCCAGGGAGGGGTGTCCTGAAGCAGGGGTGATTCAGGCTGTTGATGGAGGAAGCCTGGAAGATGGGTGGGGATGAAGTGCACCTCCAAGGGCTGGGTCCTGACAAAGTGAACTCTGCAAGGGGCAGGAGAGGTAGGGTGTGCAGAACTGGGTGCGTGCTGACATGAGAGTTTTCCACGTAGATCTCTATCAGTGCAATTATGTGCCTACAGCAGAAGGCACATCCTTCACTCTGCTTGCTGCTCTTCAGAGCTTAGATTTCAGTTTTCCTCTTTTCTGATAAAACATCAGTTGAACAGATTTTGACGAAAAATTCAGTGTTGTTGGAAAAGACTTAGGAGTACTGAGGAAGAAAATAGAAGGCAATAGTAAAAAATATTTTTCATCTCAGGGTGAATCATTGTGCTCAAAGGCACAAACCAGTGGTTGATACAGCAGGAAGAAACTGCCTTCTGCTATCAGCTGAAGGGTGTTTCACCCCTTCATTTGAAGCAGCTGACCTCAGCTGCTGTTAGAGAGACATCTGGTATTGCTCAGTGTGGCAGCTCCTATCCTGAAAAGCAAACACATCCTGCATTATACAGGGAGGCAGAAGTCTGCAGTTGCCTGCAGTGACAAGTGGATTATGTGGTGTGTAAGCAGCTTTACTTTATGGTGCTGGGTAGGATGTAACCAGTCAGCAAACTGAGCTGGTCAAGGATTTTATGAGCACCAAAGCAATCCCATGTGGCAGCAAGTCCCTTGCCTGGCTGAGATTGCTTGTGCAGTATTTCATTTGCCCCTAGCAATTGGTTGACAGAGCAATGCTTGTATGTGCTCAGACCCTAACCTGTCTTGCTCTGCCCTGTCTGTGTGGACTCAATTGAAAAGTTAAGCATGCTAGTGTATAAACCCTGATTTGTCACCAGACCCTCTTCTTTGTTAAATTCACACACTCTTTACAAGATTAAATGTTACATGAGCAGGGCGCTTCACATGGTAAGTGCAGAGAGAGAGAGAGCAAGGTCTTGTGGGATCCCACAGTTGTCTCAGGCTCCATTTGTCCTGGCATATCTAGTTATATTAAAGAAATGGTGCTTCTCTGTATGTGCACTGTTTGATCCAGTACCACGTGGCACATTTTCTCCACAGTTCTTTCATGGTTCCACCCAGTTTAGTATGTCTGTTGTTATTTATTACAGATTGTTGGGGTTTGCACTGAGGAACTGCATGCAGCTCAGCAGTGGAATGGTCAAGGGATTCTGGAGCTGCTTCGGACTGTCCCGGTGTAAGTGGTCACATAGCCTACAAAGGAGAGCATTTCTATAGAGAACAATTCAGTTGTTTATTTTTATTAACAATCTTTAACTTGCTGATGGAATTTATTTAATCTGTGCTGTAGCAAGAGATGGGAATTCATTGCAAATCTGTTCTCACGCACAGACACTTAGATGGCAAATTAATGCATGTGGAAGTCCACATGTTCAGGGTGAAAGAGAATGAGGTCTTGAAAGCTTAATTTCCTTCCTCTTATGCCTGCAGGGTTTTCTCATTGGTTCTTCCCGGGATAACTGTTACTGGTGACCTTGCTGTTTAGTTCAAAGAAAGGAGGGAGAGGGTCTGGCTTACAAAACTGTCTGGAAGTACTGTCTGAAAGTGAGAAAGTCACTCTCAAACTTGGCTCACTCTTGGTGGGCCAGTTTGCAGCAGGAGGAGCATTCATGAAAGTGAAGTTCATTGTTTTGCCACGGAAGAAATAGCAAAGATGATGTTGGGTTGAGGAAGAGATGGATTTTAAATGGTAAATGCTATGTTGCTGCTTTGTTTGCTGCCAGGATGCAGCTAAATCTTTTTGGCTTGCAGGTATTTTGCTTAAAACATTTTTAAATTCAGTGGAAGTTATTGCCATGTGATTGTAACTCAAAAAGACTTACTTTTTAAAGCAAGATAGTTCTGAATATTTGTTTCTGAGCACAATAGTACACTCTCTAGTGTCACAATAGCCTTGAATTTATTGATTATCTGGAAGAGCTGGACTTTTTTAACTTGAACTTTTCCCTTTTAGGCACAAGTGCAGATAATTCATGCAAATGCCCTAGAGTAGAGTGAATTTATCCAGCTGCTAGCTTTGTTTCTGTGTCCCTGAGACAATAAACAGTGCCTACAGCTCCCTTAGCTCCTCTAAGTCAATACAGATACAGCACCTCTCTCCTCAGTCTATTCTCATATTGGTTTTTGCCTTTTTTGCTGTGGTATAAGCACCTCTCCAAGGAAAAAATTAAACCTAAATGTGCATGATTTGAAGGCAAAGCTGCAAGCTACTAAGCCATTGATATGGAACTGGGGTAAAAGTCTCTTGCACCCCAGCAAGGAACTGTGACAGGTCACACCCCTGCAGTTAATAATTCACAACTTCCAAAGAGATGTGAAAAAATGAGTGGCTATCCATGCATCTAAAAACCTGCAAAATATTAACTTTTTTTGCTCCCACTCTTAAGTGTTTTAGGAGACTAACACAAACTAGGCCAGAGGAGGGGGCTTTTGACTGCAATAACAAAGTATCTCATGAAAAAATAGAATTTTTTATGGCAGTTCCAAAAAACTTCAGTTTTTACTTCAAATGAAAAGCACTATCTAAGGCTGACTTCTGCAGGCTGGCTGCACTATGACCCAAAGTGAAGTCTCTGAGTATTTCATCTTCACAGCAATCTGTTTTCTATCACCTTTGTTGGGAAACACCTTGAGCCTTCCAACTTTTATTGCTAATGATAACAAAGATTTCCCTGAACCATCTGAGTACTTGGCCATGAAGTACCAACTGAGCAAAATGTCTGTTGTGATAGTATTTATCAGAGCAATAAGCTCTTTGTGGTGCTGAACGTGACTGCCAATCTTGGCAAAAAGTGCAGTCCCACTGGGGCCCTGCTCTATTCTTAGATATGTAATAGAGGAATAAATCTTGACTCCATGCCTTGCCCATCTTTCTTTGACGCAGGCTACACTGGACTTCTCAGTCCCAGTTTGTTTCCTGTAAGATTAAAACCCCTCTCAGTCTTGTGTGAGCAAGGGGACCTGCACAGGGGGTAACAGCCTGTGTCAGTCCTGACTGCTGTGCACGTCTGGGTGGTGCCAGACACTGAGTAGATTAACTGCTAGGTCATGGAGGGCTTTTGTTATTTATTTATTTGGAAAATGTAAAGGGCAAATGCATGCTGTGGGATGTATACACCGCATAAAGGGGTTTCTAGGCTTATTTTAAACCCTTATCTTGTGTTTCCTTACAGTACAGGTCCACTCTGAGGACCCTGCTGGAAAGTTCTAATTTAAGGGCTTGTTTGTTTCATTGCCTGTCTTTCTTTGTAGAGCTGGAGGCCCCTGGCTGATAACAGACATGCGAAGAGGAGAGACCATATTTGAGATCGACCCACATCTGCAAGTATGTCTTTAGTTGACATAAAATGTCATGTCTCTTGTAGTAGCCAACTGTTCTAATATCTTCTGTAAAGGTGCTTGGATCTTCTCAATGTTTGTAGTAATCCTGGAAAAGTCTTAGAAACTCTTTGCCCTCTTAGAGCTGGTTCAAGAGGGACATGTCCAGCCCCATGTGAATGGCAGCTCTAGGAAGAAAGATAGAGAAGGGAGACCAGGAAAATGGAATCTCCTATATGAGACAAAATTGTAAGATTTGGATATTTTAGAAAGAAGGAAGAAAGAAGATGAAAGATATAGAATAATAAAAGATTTAGGAATGTACACCAGGAAACTCCTCCTTCCTTTTACATGTAAGTGTAAGGAGATATAACATGCAGAAAACTCAAAACCAACTAAGTACTATTTTTCCACAGCAAATGTGACAGTGTAGCTCATTCCTGTAGAATATCACTTGGGGCCAAGTAGTTAGTGTGGACTGAGAAATGATGGGAACCCAAAAGTACCACATGCAGTTATTAATAATCCATGCAGGAAGAGATATTAAACCTTCTTCTCCAGAGTTCAATTTAATTTCTGAAATTTAAAGATAAGAATAGGCCCTCTATGGAGAGTTTACTGTACTATGGACCTCTCCTGATCCATGCATTTGGGAGATAGTTCTGCAATCCCTTCAGCAGAGCTGGAGTACATGGGTCCCCAGCAAATCCAGTGTGGTGCTGGCCATGTTTCAATGAATCACTGAGTATTTGCCTTTAACAGAGAACTTATGGTTCAGCCTGGTAGGGCACGTGCAAATGTGCATGTTTTGTACAAGCATTTGCTTATGGTCTGCATGTCTGTATCTGATTATTCTCAGTTGCCTCACAGCATCTTTTACTTTGAAAGCTTAAGAACAAAACCAAATTCTACTTTTACTGGTTTTAAGGATTTGTTCATCTAGAATAACCCCAGTCTGAGAAACATAAAAAAATGTTCCACAAGTGTTCCACAGTGTGGGAGCTAATACAACTGAAAGTCCCATAAAGTTTTTAGACTTTCCAGAACCTTGCCCTCTCCCCTCCTGGAGGTGTTTCTGTTGTCTGCACACTGGTGATTCCTAATGATAACAAGGTTTTCTTCAATTTACTGTAAATGAAAAATAGCTCAGCTTACAGGAATCTGAGTCAGCCAAGGCAAGTTAAGGCAAATAAAAGAGTACCTCTGCCTCACCAGTGTGTCCTGCTGCTGAAAGCTGCTATGTCTGTGGTCCTTCCGGACTTCCTCACATTGAACACATTCCTGTTTCTGTTCTCTCTTGCCCTTGCAGAAGTGCAGATGGGCAGGTGTGTGTGCACACCTCCCTCCTGCTCTGTTGCTGCAGCCCCCAGGGATTCATAGAGCAAAATCCGCCCGAGTCCCACAAAGAGCCTCTGCTGAGTGCAAGGAGTAAGGCTGTGCCAGGCTGCCTTCAGCCCTGTCATGTGCCTTCTGCTCTAATTAGTGGGGAAAGGATAAAGTGCCATTTTCTTGGTGTTGGTAGAGGGTGTGTGAGACCAGAAAGGCAGCAGTGGAAGAGAGATGGAGGGGAGGGAGGGAACAGGCAGACAAACTGGACAACTTTCCTGGGAGCCAGCAAGCATGTTGTCTGCCTGGGAAGCAGGCAGAGCTTGTTTGGAGGCTGCATTGTGTCTTGTGGGAATTGGTTGAGGCCTAAACTCAGCCCTGGCAGCAGCAGCTGTACTTTCTGTTCGGAGTTGCTGAGAATGGATCCCAACTAAGATGTCATCCCAGGATGTCGGCAATTAACACTGTGGCAACGCTGGCTGTTTTCTGTTCAGCCAGGCTTCCCTGTAGGCCATTCAGATTTCCCTGGCAGCTCTGTCAAACAATTCCTGTTGGTCCCCAGCTCTGTGTTGATTCTCAGTGCTTTGCTTCTGTTTAGCAGATATCTCAGAAGAGAATAAAGCTGATTTGAATTTCCTGAGTTGTGGTTGCTGCTCTGCAGGTCACACTGCAGTGCTCTGGCTCGTTTAAAAAGGGATCAATGACTTAGAGCCTCAGAGCATCCCTCCCACATGCTGAGAGGAAAATGGGACAGAAATATCCTTTCTTTGAGGAAGGAAAGAGCTGAACCTCCTTTGCCCTGGGCTCCTCCAGCCTCCTGTTCATGCTGCCCTTTCAAGGAAGGAAGAACAGCTCCTCAGTCCAGTCAAATCTTTGCTGGCTAAAGGTGGGGTAGAACTGTGCATTGCCAGAGCTATGAGTCTACACCGGTTGGGTTTTTTTGACTTATTCCCTTTTAACATCAATACTTGCAAACATTATGAAACAGGCATGCAAATTAGGCTGCCTTAAGCCAGCTCGTTTCCATCAGCTCCCCTTGATCTCCAAGGGATGCCAACAGAGCAGCACTTCTTCCCTTGAGGAAGTGCTGTGCAAGCCAGCTGAGCTGCAGATGAGAGAGTCCTTCCCCCTCCCCGAGGCTCTGCACTGTGTCCGCAGGGTCAGGCTGGGAGTGGGGCCCTGGCTGCAGGGATGGGGGAGCAGATCCCACCAGAGCCTCACAGCCCTCTGGCCTCTTCTTCTCCCTGCTCAAGGGCAGGTTTGGTGGCTCTCCCATGCTTCCCCAACGACTGGGATAAAAAATAACTTCGTTGACAAGTTACACCTCCCCACGCCAGCTCATTTGGGTCCTCACAGAGCACCATGGAGGGTTCCCAAAGGAGCCACGTGCTAAATCTCACTTAGAGCATTGTCTGCATATGTAGGAACGGATGTATTTTTATTTCTTTCCCCACAACTTCTATTTCTGGGTGACACAACTAATTTTATGTTTAGGATAAAACAAAAGAAAATCCCAGCAGATTTATTATTCCTCAGATTTTCCTATTACGTTTTCAAGAAGCCAGTTTCCCCTGACGCTGGAGGAAGATCCTAACAAGGGGAGAAAAACAGAATAAAGGCAGTCTCTTGAATGCTTAAGTCTAAGTCAAGACTGCTGTGGTCCTGCACTCAGCCACTGGCTCCTACTTCAATTTTGGGCCAAAGAACGGGTTTTGGGAGGTGATCCAGATGAAAAAAAAA
>VZRH01007414.1:1041557-1090366 GCA_013397555.1 Urocynchramus pylzowi
AGTTGGCTCAAGAGAAGGGATAGGAGCACATGGAGGAGGGTGGGACTGCAGTCATTGCAAATTACATCAACTTAAACCGCTGTGCAACCACACCCTGAATGTTTGTGCTTATCTTTGAGCTGCTCAAATCCTCTCTTGAATGGTCACAAGAACTGGCAATGTTCTTCCCAGGGTGCAGCATGCACAGCTGGGCAAGGGAAGAGATGTATATGGGTTTAGTCTGGAAACTGTTTCTTGGGGACAGATTTTGCAAAGAGCAAAATGTTCTCCCAATCTCTCATCTTCAGTGGCAATGTCAAACCAGAGGGTACTTACATGGAATTGAGAGATCCTCTCCTACTGAGTATGACACCACTTTGCTCTCTCCTCAATTCTTTAAAGTTTCTTGGGACTGCCTGCGTTTCGATGTGACACAGATGTATGCAGAGAGATGCAGATCTTGCTGGTGCCACTGAGCAGTGCCAGAGGCAAGGCCCCTTCAGAAAAGGGAGAAGCGAGCCTGGCTGGTTCGGTGCCAGGGAAGAGGTGCCAGCCTTTCCTCGGTGTAGCACAGCCCCGAGTTTGTTCGGCTCAACATTACCCCCTTGTGGGTCACAGGTGGAAATTCAGACTGATGCCCATGTCCAAGAAGGTGGAACTTCTGTAGAACTTTTGGCTGTAGCTTAGGGCAATCTTGCTGGCAACAGATGCACGTGTCCTTGAGAAAATGCCTGGTGCCTGAGAGCATGCAGCTGTTTATGATTGGTGTGTGACACCTTCTGAGACCCAAACACTGGTTACGTGCTTGGAAAGTCCAGATTGCAAGGGAGGGAATTTGTTTATTTGCCAATAGAGAAAGCTATGCAAAAGCTTTGACATTGGGAACAGACCTGTGTCTCCTTGCATGTCCAAACTTGCATGTTTGTCCTTTATGGGACACCCCAGCACTTTGGAGAGCAGGGATTCTCTGGGCAGTTTGCAAATTAAGAGCCCATGTGAATGATGAGTCTCTCCATGAGCTGTTTTCATTGTGGGACTTTTTGGTAAGGTTGGTAAGAGAACTTTAGTTATTCAGGGGTTTGTTATCATTGACATGTAAGAGATCAACTGCCAAGCTGGGCTTCGTGCCTTAAATATTTCAAGTTGGTGTAAATCAGTGATAACACTGAAAGAAGCAATCCTGCACACCCCAGGCCATTGACTTCCAACTTTCTCTGTCCCTGCTTTGTGCCTGTCAGGGCCATGTAGTGAAGCAGTGGGGACAGGGTGGGATTTCAGACCAACTTGCTGTGGAAAAGGTTTGCTTACTTCAGAGTCGCTTCCTGATTTGGCTCAATGTGCAGTTGCTGTTTGCTGACACAGCAAAGCACAGGGTCCAGAGAGTGGAAATTGCCCACAAAAGGGGATCTGCAGGAGCTGTTGAAGGTTGGGCTGCACCATGGTGGCTTCCAACTCAGAGTCAAGCCACGCTCAAAAAAAAGTCTTGGTGTTTTGAATCTTTTCAAGCAGGAGAGAGTCGACAAAGGGATTGAGACAGATGGCTCAAACCTGAGTGGAGTGAGTGCCAAATGTGCCTGGGATGACCTGAGCCGGCCACCAGAGGATGATGAAGACAGCAGGAGCATTTGCATTGGGACCCAGCCTCGGCGGCTCTCTGGGAAAGGTGAGCGCTCCTGGGCCGAGTCGCTGTCACGGCCTTTCAGCTGCTCTTCTGGTGGGTCTGGGCACTGCACTGAGTCATGCTGCATCTTGGAGTTCATAACAAACTCCACAGCCATTGGGAGGCTTGGTGTGTCTCAGGGCAGCAAAATGGATTTTGGCCTCTTTGAAGAAGGCAGGAGAGAGGAAAGGAGTTCTTGGCATTATTTTGTCTAAACGTTTCTTTCAGTTTTTAGGCAAATTGTAATCTGAATCTGCAAAGTTAAACTGAGCACCTGCTGAAACCAGGACTGTAAACACCTGCAAGGTGAAGCAGTTTCATTTTCCCAGGCTGTGTCTCCTTATTAACATTATCCCTTCTTGGGAAGCAAGTTGGACTGATGCTGCACATTGCTGCAGCTGAGCTCAAGGAATTCGTGCAAATACAGAACTCTGAAAAGAAGAATTGAAAAACTGTGGAGTTTCCCTTTGCAGTGAAATGCCCTCTCAGTGTAGAGATGTCATAGCCATTACACAGGCTTGAAATTATGCATATTACCTTTCAAATGGGTGAAGCAATGTAAAATTTGAGGGCTTGAGATTTCCTGGAATTAGCAATGGTTTCCACAGGAACGGCATCTGTTCTTAAATCCATGGTAAAAATTAGTTAAATGCATGCAGCCTTTCTTCTGGCTTCTGTGCAAATATTTTGAACTGCACTGGATCTAAAAAGGCTGTTTTGCCTCAGCCTTGAAATGAAAAGCCCAAGAGAGCTATACATCATGAAATTTGTGTATCCTTCAAAAGATTTTAAATAATTTGGGGTTTTTTTTCTCTACTTAATTCTCAAATTCTCAAAAATTGAAAAATTTCTCAAAAAAATTTTTCAATGAGAAAACTTCTAAGAAAGGCAGGAAAGCTTCCTATTGAGAGTATTTGGCCAGTAGACATTTCAGAAAAAGGCAGAAGTAAAAGGACTGCATCTGAACTGCATAATTTGCAGCTTATTTTCAGATGTGAGCTTAAGGCTAAAGGTTGCCCTGCATAAAAATCCCTCCCTTTGTGAATCTTGTTGTAAATTAATCAACAGATTTCCAAAGCCAATTGCAAAAAACTTGGATACCTTCATACATTCATTTGGGAAAGGAACAAATTCCTGTTATGCCTAATGAGAAAAATGATTTCCAGTACAAAGGTTTGGAAGTGTCAGGAGGTTCTATGAGAGTTACAGAACCAAAAAACACCTCATTTATGAAAATTTACAAAACTACTCAAAATTTCTTCATCAGGAGGACTCAGTACCAAAAATTCCAGCTCTCCTTGCCTGACATAAAAATGAAGCCCAAACAAGGGAATTTAAGCTGACATTATAAAGTGAAATAATTCTTAAGGAAGTTCAGGAAGTTCAGTTAAGTGTTACCCCATAACATTTCTACACTTCTTTCTGAAGGGGAAGAGTTTAGATGAAACACACCTGATATCTTCTTGTGACTGTGCTGTTTCTGGGGATTCTAAATCATGTTAAAAAAATTCTCTTTGCAGATACAGAGCAAATCAGGGAGACTTTGCGGAGAGGGCTTGAGATTAACAGCAAACCTGTCCTACCTCCAATCAATGCACAAAGACAGAATGGGTTGAACCTCGACCGAGCACCGTGAGTTTCACCCTGCACATTCACATGGTGGCAGAGGGAGGCTAAAGAGCTCAGCATGGAAAACAAAGTTAAAGCTGGGCAAAGGAAAGCTGGCAGTGAACACTTACAAAGTGCAAAGATAGAGGGAGGAGAGTTATTCAGGTTGGATAAATGGGCTAGTACTCAGGAGGGCAGCTTTTCAGAGGAGTTTTGGACAAACCATGCTAATGCAGAGTGGCTCTAACTGTTCCGTAGAACCTTCTGTTCATGGTCTTCAATGTTTGAATTCAGACTGGAGTGATCCCTATAAAAAGAACTGTGCTGAAAAGTGCTATGCTGTCAGTGGAGATAGGTGGCATAGGTGACTGCTGATATTTTTTCCTGAGTATTTTGTTTTTAAGCTCATAATTACAAACCTTTTGGTTAAAATGTTGATTTTGTTTTTCTTTTTAAGTGACTTTGATCTTGCCTTCCTTAAACAGGTGGGTTCTGTCAGTAATTACATGCCAATAACACCTGAGTCTCTAATAGCAGTAGTCTAACAGATGATTTAAGAGGGACTAGGGTGGCCCATAGATCTCTCTTGTAACTTTTGACTTAAGTGAATCTATAGGAAATTACTGGTGGTTTCAAGCCATCTGTAGTATCTGCACTTCTGTCTTTCTGGCTTCTCCCCTTCCCCTCTCAGACTTCAGATGCTTGTTCAGTGCCTTCCCATCAATTTTAATGTTTTCATCTAAATTATACAGAAAGACATGCATCTTTGCTGCACTCTTTCTTCTTGGTATTTCCTTTGGTTTCTTAGTCTCTGATGAACATCTCTGCCTTCTGCTTTCAAGAGTAAAGACCATCATGAAATCAGCACTTGCCTGTAGTGCTAGGCAGGGACAGTACCCTGGTCTGTTGCAATTCTTGTTTCATTCTTGATTCAAACATTTCATGGGAAAAATATTTCTTCTTGTTGTCCTTTCTTGTTCCATTTTATGGGTGACTTCTGATTTGCTGAATAAATGAATGTTTATGAGTTGCCTAATCCTTTGGGGGAAGTATTATGTGTCAATTGCTGATTCTTTTTGCTAATATGTAATATGAGATCTAAGTACTTATATTAAAAAAATCTCAAGTGACTTTATTATTGCTTTAGGAATAATCTTACTTTTGCCATATCGTAATTATATGGAGTCAAATTCTGATCTGATTCAGGTTTTGAGTAGTATTTCTCTGCCTGCAGGTTGGTCACATTGGACCATTGGTTGGTCTCACTGTCCCCACTGAAAAAAAAAAATAAATTATACCGTGCAATTTGCACAAATCATACCCAGCCTTGGAGAGCTCAAAAGTACTGGGCAGGATTTCTCACAGATGCTGGGCTCCTGCATGCATCTGCTTGCCCAGTGTAAGCTCTGAGTCCTCAGTGGTTGAGGGTGACCACAAACATTTTGGGTGCACATCAGGTCAAGGAGGCAGCTGATGGGTAAGCCTTAATGCTGGGAGGCAGTTGCTGCTTAGATAAGAGAGCTTTACGTATTTCAGGGTGAGATAAACAGAGATACATTTGAGACAGAGTGGTGAAAGGTTAGCAAAGGTCTAAGATGAAGCACACAAATATTTACCTAGGTTTTTAACTGTTCTGAGACAGAGGAAGGCAGGTCAAATTCAGAGCCTCACATCTGTGACAGTGCTCTTTGTTGCAAATCTCTCTTACCTGTAGCAGCTGCATACTCACCCTGCCTGAAGCCTGAGTGGTAGGAAAGGCTGATTCCCAATGTTTGCCTCCTAGGAGGTCAATACATTTCTCTGAGGTCTGTGGTTACCACTGGGGAAACTGATAGGTCGCCTGTTTCTCCATAAGCACTTCAGTTAAGGAAAGACAGCTATCAGCTGTGTTACTGTGGTGATACTATTGGGAGGATAGGGGAAATCTCAGCTTAAAACAGAAGAGTGTCCTAATACTTTCTTCCTCCATCTTACTAGCTGCTTTGAGAGTTTGGGAAAGGTCTTTTTCTCCTTGTGCAGTTGCTTCTCCTCTCCATATAGCAGATACAATGGGACTTATTCAATGCATTGACCATACCAAAAGGGGTGGTTTGTGCTGGAAAGCAGTGTTTACTTACAACCTCTGACTAACTAGTACTTAAATCAGACCTGATGATTACTCTTACTGTGGCTAAAACTGATCAGTCAACACATTTTCCAGAACTGTGTGCTATAGATGAAGCAGAAGAGGAAGATCTTGTTATGTCTCCGCCTTCCTTAATACACTGTCTCAGCATGTCTCATGCATTTGAGCAAAATTGCTCAATGTGCACTAAGTACAAAAGCATGATGTGGAGACTCTCATCTCCAGCTGCTGCACAGGAATGTAACTTAGGAGCTCAGCTTTTGCATGCAGTAATGTATCTGCATCCATGTTCCCTCCAGGTACCTGCAGGGGTAAAGGCTGAGACACAAAAGGCACAAACCCATTGCAGATATAACTCTTTCATAGGACTTCTGAGCACCTGAGATGAAGCACATTTCTGTGCATAGATTTAGTCCTTCTGGTGCGATCCTTGCTTGCATTGCTTGGGCCCGGTAGGGCTGGGACTCAGGTCTGTCCTTCACTGTAAATCTTGTGTAATCAAAGGCAAGTAATTTAGCTATTGAGCTTCAGTTCTGAATCTATAAAATGGGACTAATAACAATGTCATCTTCTTGAGGCACCACAAGGATAAATATGTTAATGATTACGAGGTGCTGGCTGATGGGAAACAGGCTTGTGTGTAATCATATCCTGCACTGTACACACTAGATCATAAAATATCAAACCTGTGGTTCTTTGCAAGGGTCCTGTGAATAACTAGTGCATTAGAAGTTCTTTAGGAACTTGACAGAAACACTCTCTTGGGGCATGGTAAATTGTTTCAAATCTGCTTTCCATAGGGAGCACTGCAGAACCCCAGGCTGTCAAATTTGCACCCAACTGACAGTAGGATGTTAAAGTCTGACACAGACTCTAAGGGCTTTGTGCAGAAGAGGAATGTGCTGTTTATTTATCATGGATTTGCAACCACCAACTGCTTTCCTAGTAGCTTTCTTCCCTTTCTTTTATGCTAACCCTACCACCCACACACAATAATCTATCAAGGTTTAAAGCAGACAACCTGTTCTGCATTCAGCATCACAAATAGTATCAGAAACACTCAAGCTTTTGAATATTTATTTGTATAAAATGTAGAGGATCCAGATTCCGTATAGATTTCCCAGTCTTTGTATAGTTACAGTTTTCAGTGCTTATGCAAAAACCTCATATTATTTGGTTGCAGATAGGGCTTGATTCAGTGTTTTGGCTCCAGCAAAGCATATACTGACATGTTAAGCATGCATATTGCCAGTTGTTCACTGTCCCAGAGTCCTAAAAAAAAGTTCCTTTGAGAAAAAGCTGATTTCTGTCAAAACCCTGCTGGGCAGCTGTAGTACTTTGATTCATTAGTGTTATTACCATAGACTGTGTAGCCCTTTTTCTCCTAAGGATATGAATAAAAGCACACTTAAAGCTTAAAACTGCATCGGACATCTGTTTCTCAAAATGACTGTTGGCTCAGTTCATAAGCAGCCATTAAATCAGTTTGTACGTATTAACAAAAGAACATGTGAACTAATCTTTGCAAACATGACTAATCATTTTGAACATAGGTAACTGAATACTCTCAATTACCACTTGGAAAAATAAGAGGTGTATGAATAGCAGTGTGCATTTCAGTGGTGCATTATTTGTTTCTTAGGACCCATCAGCTTAGTAGGTGCTGCTGAGACACACAGAAAGGCAAGGCTCCCAGTCTTCTGAATTGTGCAGATTGACTTTTGTTGGATACACAGAACTGTTACCCGTAGGGGATGTTTAAATGTCAGACTAAACACTGCTGCTGTCAAGCCCTCAGTGGGCTGGAAGCTCCACATGTCAAAGTTCAGTGACACTTGTGGAGTCTTGCTTCGATCACTATTTAATTTCTTGATGTAATAATTTCTGGGGCCGAGTCTTTGGTTGTCCCTGGTAATGAGCTCTGTGCTCTCCTGTGCAGTAGGTGAGTGGTATCTCCATGTTACAGATTAGGACAGCAGAGTTAATTTGCCACAGTTGCAGTGAGAACCAGCATTGGGATAGGGAATTCTTGACCTTTTCCACCCCTCAAGGGCCTTCTTGATCATGCAGCATTGCTGAAATTGATGTTTTTCTGCCTCTTGGCTGACTCAGACTGTTCTACTGTGAGTTGAGGCATGGAGTAGAAACCTAGTGCTAGCACACTGCATTACTGCATGTGTTGAAGCTAAAATTATCTATGATTGTTGCATTTCATTGTGCCAGAATTCAGGTAGTGCCCACGCACACCCCAGTGTTGAGTGATAGAAAAGGGTCTCCCAAGTCTGTATTACTTTGATATGGCTTTTCCATCATGTCTCTGCTGTTTATAACTCTCCCCCTTCTCAAGAAGGATCAAGTGGTGTGGTTCACATGCCTGACTCTCATATTTCTATCTGGGATTTCCCAGGTAATTGTGCTGGTCCCTCATGTATGATATCCCATTTGTCCAGGGACCCACAGAGACCTCAAGTCCCATCTGCATTCAATTTCTAGGCAGAAAGACAGTTTGAGTCTAGGGAAACCTGAACATATGGTAGCCCTGTAGCCATGTGCTAATTCCATCCAGCCCTGAACAGTTTCCAGCTGTGCAGGGAAATGAAGGCAAGTTTCTGGCAGAGTAGGGAACAACCCTCCGGCAGGTGGGGCTGGCAGGACTGTCCTGGCAGTGACCTGCTGGAGCTCTGCACTCTGAGCATCTCAGCTGGTTGCCCTTCCCTCGTGGGAAGAGGGAGGAGTTGTGTCACTCCAGAATTCCTCCTGGGATAACCCCAGACTATCACATGGTGTGCCTGGCTTGGAGCACATGAGTAATAGTGGCACTGCTTCCAGGGCTGGAGTCCACTGCTCCTGGAGTTCCTCTGACTTGGTAAATAGGGCACACAGATATCTCCTGTCAGGGAGCAGCACTGTGTTAGTGCACATTAACAAGCTCCATCTGAGCAGCCTTTCTGAGGAAGCTCTGACAGTAATACCAAAATGTAGGATTTGCTTGGAGGCGAGTCTGCACTTTGCTTCTCCCAGTTGCACTGGGTTTTCATTCTGCTTTACTTGGGCAGAGGGGAGCTGTTGTCTTTCTAGCTGGTTTCCTGTCTTCAATTCTTGGAGGCAAACTTTACATAAAGAGGAACATTTCAGCATTCTCTGAAGCTGTCTGGTTCTGGCTAGGCTTTCTGATTCTGCAACCACTAAGCAGTAAGTTTCCAATCCAGTCCTGCTTATTTAGGCATGCTCTCTCATCGAGTCGCCATTCAGCGGTGTCCTGGTTGAGTCAGGAATGCTGAATGGAGGGAGGCAATATACTTTAGGGAGTGTCTCTCAGCATGAGGCTGAGTGCTGGGTGACAAGATTGCAAACTAAAAAAGTAAATGTCTGGAAAACCAGTGTCAGTAGAAGTGCAAAGCAGTCACCATGCTAATAATTTGCACTCCTGCATAGCTTTCCCCATCTAAGAATCCAAAAGTGCTTTGCAAACATTGACTTAATCCTTGCAGCGTCCCTATGTGGAAAAATGTCTCGGTTTTACAGACAGGGAACCTGAAGCATAAAAGAGTTGTTTGACTTTGCTCATGAGTCTGCAGGGTGCCAGTGGCACAGCCTAAATCTCTCAATTCCACTTCAGCTGCAGGTCTTGGAACAGTCTGGCCCCTGCAAGCTCTGACAGTGGTTATTATGCAGCTTTCCAAAGGGATATGTGAGTGGCAAGAAGATTGTTGCTACTGGCATTGTCCTAGCAGCCCTTCCCTGCCAGGAAATGCACACAGAACATCGTCACCATCCTGTTTAACCAGGCTGAGGAGCACCCAAGTCTGAGCACTCGAAGTAGGCTTGTCTCAGTGTGACCACGGCAGGAGCTGTGTAACCATGTCCTCCCCACTTCTGCACTTGCCTCTGTGCGTGCCTGACGGGTGCTGTAACTCTGTGTGCCAAGGTGCTTAGGGCTCTTTCCCACAGCTGCTGGTTTTCCCTTCAGGGGAAACTGTGGGAAAGAGACTGAAAGATTGTTGGCACTTAAGTGATCTTTGACCATATCTTCATGAGGGAGTGAGGAGGTTTGAAACAGCCACGGTTGGAAAGGAAAGAAGGGGGAGTGGAAGGGGGGGGCGGGAGGGGAAGAAAGGAAAAGTGGCCCGACCTTTCTCTCTCAGCTGTGCAAGCCTGCACTGATGGTTTGCATTTGCTAACTCACAATACTGAATTTTATATGGAGGGAGCAAGGAGCAATGACAGAAATTACTTCAGTGGAGCAGTGGGCACCACTCCTGAAAAGAGCCCCTGCCATGGCCAGCTTTCAACAGCATGTCCTTTGTGATTTCCATACCTGGCAGGGTCACTTGGAAATCCAGCAAAATTATGCTCCATATCAGCAACAGAGCTTGGAGGGGAACTGAGACTTCCTTCCTTGACAGATCCATGAGATCAAGCGCTCTGATCATAAAGCAAAGTGCAAATGCAAGAATAAATAAACCTTTCTTAATCCAATCAACCTGGTTATTCTTGAATCCCATAAAATAACTGCCAGTGGTTGCTTGAGAAGGAGTTGCTATAAACATGACTTATAAAGAGGGGGCATCCAAACTTTGTGCAACCTAGCGATTGCATTGGCCATTTTCCAGGATCCCCACGGGCTGCTGCTAATTGGCATCAAATTAAGCAGGTTGCAGCCACCCTCATCTTTAATACAAAGAGAGGGCCCCCGGGAGGCTACAGGTTCCAGCGTGTGGCCTTCTCACATCAAGAAGGAGCACAGCACACGGGGATGTTGAGTCTCCTCAGGCCCTTTCCCCTTGTTGACAGATCTGGGGAAGCTGCAGGCCACACTGGACACCTTTACAATGGCTTGACCACCCTCTCTTTCTTAGAAAAAGAGAAAAAAAAATCAAATATGGCTTTGGTTAAGTTCATGTTAATCAGCATTCATGAGACTTAACAAAAAAACAACAAACATAATTTCCTCCCTCTCTCCTCCACCCAGAAGCAGACTACTGCTAGAAACTGAAGCTGGAAAAAATAGTTGAAAGTCAGCTAAAGTCACCTTGGTAACTGCAGCAATACACTTGCCCAGAACAGGAGACATCAAACCCAACTACAAACAGCTTTAAAGAAACAAAAAGAATGTAATCATCTAAAGAATTAATCTGACAACTGCCCACGTTTACACCTCCCACAAGCTCCCAATCAGAGGGAAATGCGCTTTAATCTCCTCCAACTCCCCTCCAATTTCACAAAACACTAGATGTGCAGTCTTTAAACTGGGGCATTTCCGGCATGCTGCTTCCATTTAAATCTGCTGCCTTTCCTAATGCAGCAGCCCTGGCTTTTGCAGAGTTGTTTTTTCTGGACACTGAGAAACATGAATTTTTTTGTGGGGGTTGGACAAAGTATTAAATCTGGCATAGACAAAGTTTGCAACATTTTTTGTGATAGTCAGCTAGATCTTAGTCATAACAAGTAAAACTCCACTGACTCTTGCTGCTGATTTATTTGGTGATGGGGTGGAGGAAGCAAAGACTTACGGGTAACTGACAGTCGTAAAACCAGGGATGTTAGTGTTAGAAAGCAAACTTTTTCTACATTTTTTTTCTGAGTCTGAAAACTACAAGCTGTGGATGGCAATGTGTGTTAGGACATGAGCTTTTTATTAATAACAACCTGGAGGTCCTGTTGACCTTCATCTGGGTGATCACCCTTTGGAAGGGTCAGCACAAGGATTTCCAATCCCAAAAAGAGAATTTTAATGGGTTTTTCTTAGTCCCCATGTCATGCAACATTTTTCCGAGTCTGAAAATGGTGGCACTGTGACCTCCTGATGTGTTATGTGCATTCCACTATATAAAATTCTTGTTTAGAAAGGTCTACCTTAGACAGAAGGTTATTTGATTTCTGCTATTGGAGTTTCACCCTTAATTTTAAATACCTGAAATTGTGTGAGCTTCTCCAAAGGGAAGTAAGAGACACAGAGTATGAGTATTTTGGAAAGGATTAATCCTTTCATGTCATTCACAGTATTAACTACCATTTTGCTTCACCTTTTTGACAGAAGGGCTGGTTACTTATTAATGTGAAGTCATAATTATTGACAGCTGTAAAGTCATGACAGTTCCATTTGATAGTTATACATTAGTCAACATCTTCTCTTGTGCATGTAATGACAAACAGCATTTGCTGGTTTTAATAAGACTCAGAAAGCTTTGCCCCTGCCTCCAGAATTATTGTCGTCATTCCTATTATTGCATTAACAACCGGAGGCTGTTTCCCCTCCGGACTGCAGCCCCCATTGTGCTCACAGCTGTACTGGCTAGCATGGTGGAAACCTAAAAACCCACCTTCAGCTCGGAGGGATTTGGAGCCCAGGGTTGTGGGGAGCTGTCCTGCAGCTCTCTGTCCTGCTGAAGCACAAACCTCACACCATGGATTGCCTGTGAGGCTGTTCTGGGATGTCCCCATGCCTGGCATGGTTAGGCAGTCCAGGTGAGCAGGGCACAGTCTCTTGTGTGTAGCAGTAACATTGCTGTAAAACTCCTGATCCACTCCATGGTGCCTAAACTCTGGAACTGCATTTAGGAGTGCAGGTTTATGGCTTGCCTGAAAATCATGCGTTGCTAATGGCTGACCCTTTTGGTAGGGGCTGATAAATGAATGATTGGAAGCTGTAGACCACAGGCTGACTTTCCCACAGCTCACTGTGTATATAAGATCTGATAAGGAAGTTGAGACAAAGCTTAGCTTAAGGTCAACTGATCATTAATCAACTGTAACTGCACTTCTCAGGTAATCAGCCTGAAAAATGCTGGCCTGCTTCACTCTTTGAAGACCCCACCTAGAAAGAGCTATAAAATGTTTGCTGAAGTAGATTAAACACAACTTTAAGTGCCACACATAGACTACAAAGCATGTTGTGTCTTTGCTTCAGGGTTAGCCCACTAAACTGACACTCTGCTGACTGTCAGTCCATCAGCCCACCCTATGCATAAGCTGTTTCCTGCTGTACCATGTCCCTGCTGGATACATTACTACTTTTGTGTGTTGCTAAAAAAGAAAATGGGGCATGTTTTTCAGCTTTTATCTTGCAGAGAGCTGAGCTGCTCTGGTATCTTTTTTCTGCATGTCTCTGACCTGGCCATGCAGTGCATTTGCTGGTTGGACCATGAGATATCAGAGTTTAACTGTTTCAGAGTGGGCAGCTCAGCAGCATGGGTGAAGGGCTCACGTGGGATTGGGTGACCGGCAGAAGCAACAGGCTGATCTGCACTGGAATTCACACTGAACTGTGCTACTGTGTGTGTGGCTGGTGGGAGTAATTTTGGGACAGCTCTCAAAGGTAAAATCAAGTAAAGGTGTCATCTAGGTCAGCTCATGAGGGTGAAGCTGATTCTTTACAATCATTTCCAGATGCACACTAAAGACAGTTCAGCTTGGATGGAGGAAGGATCCAGGCTTGTTTTAACAGTGTTCTCAAATGGAGTCACAGCTTGATAGCCATGTTTGGCTTTTGGTCTTTGTGACACAATGGAGGTACATTGCAATGTGGAATCTCAGTGCCCTCCTGCTTTCCCTGTCCCTCCCTCTGGTGATTCTGTACTGTTAAAACTGTCTTAACAAAGTCTTACATCTGTTAAATTCTTGTGGAATGCCAGATGACAAAAATATAAATCACTTATCAGACACTTCTCATCAGTCCATGTCATCCATTAAAGTCATAACCCATCCTGTCCTTTATTCTTTGTTCCAGACTGTCAAGTAAGGGATCATGCTGGTGCTCTTTGAACATATAAAGTGTTTATGGTCTAGTATTTTGAGATAGATCGTTTTATTATCTAGAGGATTTGGTCTGGCAAAGTTCCTAATCATGTAACAACATAACCGTGTTGTAGCTTCAGAATATGCTGGTCTTGCAGAAATGAAGGAATAAGAAAGCAAAGTTACCATTGTCCTAAAGCAGCCTGACTTACAAGGGAGAAGAATCTTTGAATCTCCTACTTGTCACATGGAGAGTCTGTCTTTTGGCTGTTGCACTTGATGCTGGTGGAACCAAGAGATTTTCAAAGCCTTCTGGTTGAACTGTGCAAAAAAAAAGGCACAAAGGACTCCACAAGTCTTTCCTGCAGGCCACTGCCTGAAAAACCCTGAAGATAAAGCAAAAGCAGGAGCAAGGACACACCTGGTAATTCTTACAAACCATTTTGTAGTATTTGGAGTTTTGGAGACTTTAGTTTTGCTGCAGTTCTTTCCAGAAAATTAATTATTTTTTTTTATACTGGGAAGGTATGCATCATGTATATGCATCAATTCAGACCCTAGCTTGTCAAATCAGGGTGAAGAGCTGCATGCTGGGACTGGTAGTCTGAGTGAGGCTGTATCTCTGCAGGAGCGGTGAAAACTCAGATGTGTCTTTGTCTTCATAACAGTTTTTCCCTGTATCCTTCCATATTTGCAATCTAAATAGCACACAGTAGTGGAGTCCTGAATATGTGCATTTTGTCTGTTCTCAGAAGCCGTAAGGACAGTTTGGAAAGTGAGAGCTCAGCAGCCATCATTCCTCATGAGCTGATCCGCACGAGACAGCTGGAGAGCGTGCACCTGAAATTCAACCAGGAGTCCGGAGCGCTCATCCCCCTCTGTCTAAGGTGAGTGAAGCCATCCTCCTCCACAGCCTGTGCTAACATGCTGCTTTTGCCTTGTGGCGTTGTTTCACCATACAGACATGCATGCAATGGGTCTGTAAAGGCCAGAGCTTAGATATTTTGCCAAAACACATTAGAAACAGATGATTCTTTGCATGATTCTGTGCTCATCACGTTAAGATTGTTTCTCATTCTTTTTACGTCCTCCAGTGTCTTTTGAGTGCTGAAGCAGGACAGGGTTAGTATAGGGGTTTTTTATTAGTCCAGTGCTAGCAACCCTGTGATAAAGAAGGGATGTCTTAACATACTCTGTCAAAGAAATCCCTTAAGTTATTCATTCTGACTTACGGACTCAGATAAGTGGTTGTGCAAAACCTGTTTGCAATCAGTTTATGCATACAAGTGTGGGTTTTAGACAAATTATGTCACGTGACTCAAGGAGCAACACATTGTGTGCATACTCTACACATTTTCTTTTGAAGGTTCAGTCTGTGCATATCACTGGCTTCTAGTTTTCCATCATTTCAGCCAGCATTATTTTTAAAAATCCCTGTGCAAATGTTCTAGTATCTTGAGATAAAGATGAACTGTCGTGTCAAGACAAATGATTGCAGGTGATTGAGTTACTTTAGCTTAATGAGTTACATATTGGTAGTATCAGAGTTATCAGCAGCAGGTGCACACTTGCCTGGGCCTGTTGAGAAACCAATGGGAAAGTTAATGCAAACATATTTTATTTTACATCACAAATGCATGAATAGTCTGTCCTGATCAGTTAGCTCATCTGACCAGCAGTAACTCACCAAGCAACTGTGACTCTGGTAGGCACTAAATATATTACCTGAAGCTTTCCCTCTTGCATGTTGGAAGCCATGCATGGGTGTCACAGATGCTCTAAGCCAAAATACCAGAGCCACGATTTTCCCTTGCATTGAATGAAAAAAGGGAAGTAATACTGTAGATGGTTGTGTATGTGTGTTTTCTAGGCATTTGCTTAAGTAATACAGGTGACATTTGTCAAACACCAGAACAATTGATTACTAGGTATTGTCATAGCAATGAGCCTTCTTAGAAATGAGTCTTCACATTCCCACACGATGTGGAGTCTGGATTCTCTTCTGTAGTTTCCATCTTGCTGGAAAACTGGCAGTCCCCTGCCTTTACATACATCAGTACCTCATCATGGGGATAGGCATGAAATGGGATTTAGATGTATTCTAGCTCTGTTACAAGGTCTTGAGATTAAGGAGGAAGATGAGGGGTAGCTCCCTGCCTCAGAAGGAGGCTTATCACCTGCTTTTTGGAGCAAATCATTCTTATATTCCTGAAAAATAAATATTTGCTGCCTTCAAAATAGTTTCCCATGCTGATGGCAGAAACAATAGCGATGTATCTCCATTGTTGTGTTGAATGCTGCACACACCCTCTCAACTCATGCACATGTGTTTAATTCCCCAGGGGAAGGCTCTTACATGGACGGCACTTTACATATAAAAGTATTACAGGAGATACAGCAATCACATTTGTATCAACGGGAGTAGAAGGAGCCTTTGCTACAGAGGAGCACCCCTATGCAGCCCACGGACCTTGGTTACAAGTGAGAAAGCCTGTCTCCTGATTATCCCCTTTCCCCCTTTACTGCAACCTAAAAATTATCTTGCTAAGGGCTTATGTTGTTTAAAAGTGTAACAAACCTGTATTTTCTGCTGCAACATCTCTCATAGCTCTTGCACAATATTTTCAGTAATTATGGCCTCAAAAAGTAATGGTGAAATGTTGCTATTTGTATTAGTGGAAGTGAAAAAGATAATTGACTGGAAAATTCAGAAATAGTCTGTGAATATAGTAGTATCAATTTCCTGAAGTCGGTGAACACTTTACAGGCTGTATTTATTCTTGATTTCTTCCAGAAAGGAATTTGGGGAGGGAGAGTGGAATGACCTAAACAAGAATGGAGCCAGGGCAGAAGAACTAGAAAGCTGTGGGACTGTGATCCTGCAGAGCCAAGATCTCAGTTTGATCATCCCTAATGGGAGAGCAGCACAGAGAGCAATACCTTTCAGTTTTAGCTCTTTTCTATTGATTCTTTGAAGGTTGCTTGAAGCACCCACACATTTTTGTACCCACATGTTCTTGGTGTCACAGATTTTCCCTGGAAAATCCCCATCTGCTTGGAGTTGAGGGTCAGCCCTAGAGCAGTGATGCACTAATGATCTGACAGTGTAGCAGTGTTCTACTCTTGAATTTCTTTGTGGTTATAAGCATATTGTGCAAAAAAAATCTTGAGGAAATGTGTTAATGCAGAAAAGCCCATTTCTGAGGGACTATGTGTGCAGTACATCTCTGCCTTCACAGTAACTGTGGCATTCCTGCCTCCCCTTCTGTTTTGAAGACAGGGGGTTGTTTCAGCATTGCAGTGTTGCAGTTAGCCTTCCAATGACTTGTTTTCAAGGCATTCTGCAGCCTACATTCGTATGTCTGGAGGACATCATACCTTGGTATCTGTATGACTTGTAAAGGATCTGATCTTGGCCAGACCCATCTCGTGTAGGGATTTTCAAAGAGCCTGCTTTGATTGTTCTGACTGGAAAGTGCAATGTTCCTGTAATGATTAACAGCAAAGAGTCAGGTTTAAGGGTGGGTCATTTGCTGTTGGTTCCTGTGCTTGCCAACACATGATATACAGGATCTTGTGACTGTGTTACCTCCAAACATGAGTGTTTGTTTGCATTTGCATCACATCTTGAAATATATTGATGTGTGGAGTAGTCAGGTAGCCTCTAAACAGTGAAGAATGGCAATAATTATATCACCATACAGACATGTTAACCCTTAAGAACCTGGCTGTTTTCATGCCTCTTATTTTGGTGCTGAAAAATGTGTAGGATTTTTGGAGTAGGTAGCATGGAAAGGTGAAGAATTGCTGGGTCAGATGGCAGGGAGAAGCAAGTTCCCTCGCTTGTCTCCTATACAAGGCCAATGTATTGGACTTTCTTGTCTGACAAAAGCAGTTCTGCTGCTGGCCCCTGCCCTGTCCTGTGTTGAGTACAAAGGAGGACAAGCTGAAGGGGAGAGGAAGGGAGGCTAAAAGCAGCCTGGGACAACAGGAGTAGCACCCGGTTGTGAGATGTGGGAGTGTCTGAGACTCTTGGCTTAGTATGCAAGGGAAGACTTGATCCGTGCTCAGCTGTTCCTTGTGGTGTTGGGAGCAGGGAAGGGGGAGGCTCATGTGGCTTTGCTTCAGAAGTAAAAGAAGTTGTGGTGCACAAAATTTCCAAGGAGGCGAGCTGTGTTTGGTTTAGTCCATTGCAGCCTGGGCTGGCTGAGTTGGCAAGCCCCGCTAAGCTTTCACAGCAAGGCCCAGAGAGGATTTTCTTCCTCCCTTGCTTGGGACCCCAGGCACAGCAAGGAGCTCCAAGGGGAACTGGGGCTGAAAGCGCATTACTGCAGTGCAGGGGCATGTTGCAAAGACAAGTAAATGGAAGAACTGTGGAGAAGAGGAGACATGGCAGGTTTTTCCTACTGTGGACTTTTTCCCTATCTTAGGGTAGAAATAAGAGCCTTAAAAATCCCAGCCTCAACTCTGCAGCAGCCAGAGACTGACTTCTCTTGAGTCTAAGCTTTGGTGCAGTGAGATCCCAAACCTGCAGACTAAACACAGTACCTCCTGTTTACATCTTGTGGGCTGGAGTGGAGCATGTCCAAGGTGGGACAGGCCGGAGAGCTGCTGTCTATCAGCCCCCGCTGGCCAGGCTGAGCAATGAGCTGAGAGTCGCTGGGCTCTGGTGGAGGGTTAGCAGATGACAGGAGTTTGGCAGGTCCCAGCACCATTCTGACCAGACAGGTGTCCATATCACCACCACAGCTGGTACTCAGCGGGAACCGTTTTTGCAGTCTCAGCAGAAAAAGTAAGGAGTGATTAGACCAGAGAGATTGTACACCCCATTTCTATCAACAGTCTTTCCAGGTCACGTTTGAGGCATGTTAGTAGGGGAAGCCTGTCCTGCTGCTGCCCATGCTCTGGGGATGATTAGATTATTTCATTCTCCAGAGCTGTCAAATTGGCACCTTTCCCAAGTACTTGGAATTTTTTTTTTCATTTAAGTAACATTTAATTAGTTCTAAGAAGCTAAATTCTATTAAAGGTCTAAGCATGTTAGGCTGGTTTATTTCTGAACTCCTTCCACTATGTCATGTATTGTTGAATAGGGAAATTGCTTTAACTCAGAAATGTACAAACATATTCAAGAAGTCCTCCTTGTTAACACTAGACTCCTGTTTATATGCTAGTTACTGTGGCAAAGTCTCTGATGTGTAACACTTGAATTAACATTACACATGATCAAAGGCTTCCGCGGTTCTTTCTTCCACTCCCCCTTCCTCCAGTGCTGTGACTGCAGAGCCCCCACATTGCCTCCTAAGCACTTCTCCTCTGCTTTCCAAGGGGTAGATGTTCCAGATGCACAGGGAAAGGCTGTGCAGGAGGTGTCTGGCCCATGTTGGAGGGTTAAGGATGCTGATCATGCAGACAGACTCCAACATAAACTGCCCTGCAGTGACATTCGTATTTGTGGTGGAGCGTCCTTGGTCCAACGTCTGAGCTGTGCCAAGTGTGCAATTCATCACAGGTTGACCTTGTTTGTCTCTAAAACATTCCCAAAGCAAGGTGAGGTTGTGCGTGTGTTCTCTCTCCCTCCCTTACTTTTGTTCCGACAGATGATAGAGACGCTCTGTTGAAATGTGTTACTGATCAAGCCCGTCCCAATAAAGTTGCCTGAGCCTTTAATACATATTAATATTATCCTGGGGTAGTTTGTGTCAAAGCCTGTCAGCATGCATCATCCTTTGGGAATTACCATCATTAAGTCTCCAGTGATGGGAGTCAGGACATGCTTCTGCAAAGCTCCTCTGCTTTTATGTGGAGCTCTCTGCCTGTCTAGCACAAAGCAGGCTGTTCTCCCCTCCTGCCTTGCTCACCTGGACTGCTTACTCTCCCCAGAGGGGAGAAGGAGGTTTGTTTAACTCTACCTTTAGATAATTTCTGCTCCTGCTGCTTTAGGCAGTCATTGTTCTAGGCAAGAAGATGACATTCAAGCCTTTGATCGTGTGCAACGTACACGTTACGCATCAGATACTACTGCAGACTCTGACATACAAGCCTATACAGTGCAGTAAAAACAAACCTGTAGTTAAAGAGTCCTCATTAACTGTAAAATCTAGCACACGAATGTAAGAAATATCTCTGCACTTTAGCCTTGCCCCTGTTACACATGTGTATTTCAATGCAATATCTAATTGAAGAATCATACATATTTTTACAGAGTGTGCTTGCCTCACTCACTGCACAGAGATGCAGTGTGTTTGGGGGGTGAGTCAGGAGAGTGGAATAAAGTAGACCCTTTCCTATAAGATTTTCACTTTGTTTATTTGTTAAAATTGGAAAGTGTGTAATGAATGAGGCAGGTAATTGCAGAAAAATCACAGTAGTCTTACTGTGAAGCCTGTTAAATGTTGCCCTGGAGAAGTGGGTCCTGTTCCTGCCTCTACTACTCTTATTCCAGAGTCTTAAGCTAAAATGTTCTCACCTGGCAAGTGACTTTGTGTTCCTCATTTTCTGGATGCCCAGCTCAAGACCTGAAGTCTGATCTGCATTCCCAGCAACAAGAGGAGGTCAGGAGGAATTCCCTTGTGCATACTTCTGTGCTACACAGGACTAAGTGTACTTAAAAAAAAACAACAGGGATCTGCAAGTCTTGAGATGGGCACTCACAAGAAGTAGACATTCAGGTTCAACTTTTTCTTCACTCATTTTCCTATGTCTGTTAAGAATAACATTCTTCTGGTCATCCTGTGAAGAATGCAGTGGATTCAGTGCTTGCCAGGCATTCCAGCTCCACAGATGAACAGCAGAAACAATTTCAGGAAGAGATTAAAATTTATTCTTGCAGGTCAGGAGAGAGAAAGGATTTCTTTGGGGTAGGGATTCAGCCTGGGAGCTGTGGTCAAAGACCCATGTTCAGCTTCCTGCTCTTGCAGGTTTTCTCTGTGACTTTTAAGTCTCTACTTCCTTGAGCCTCCATCACCTATCTGCTGTATGGAAGGGAGCACTTCCCTGCCCTGCAGAAATGTGAGGCCAAGCATGTCAGAGGCTGAGAGAGTGGTGGACAGTAAGATTATGTACTTCCAGTGTTATCCATGCTGGCAGTAGTTGGATGGAGCATACTAAATAAAGGGGAAGAGAGTAGGAGAGAATGGGGAAGCAAGTTGAATGATAATGAAAAGAAATGATGACTAATGCTGCATTCAGTGAGCAGAACCATCCTGAGGACTGAGCAGGGCAGAGGTCTTGCTGGAGAAAAACTGCTGGTGATCCTGTGATTACAGATTTGTTCCACGAGAGAGACATGTGCTGGGGCCGAATTAGCGTGGCGTAGTTTCTGTGCAGCAATTTCCAAAGTTTTGTATGCCCAATGTCATTCATCTCAGAGTGCAGAGGGTATTTTTTCCAGGTAATTTACTTGGGTTTGGGTCTAATCCTGTTAGGCAGGTGGAGGCTATGGATCATTGGCACTTGGCACCCCCTGATTCTCAGCACAATGTGAGTGTCTCTGTGTGAGCTGAAGAGCTCACAGCAGTGGTGGGGTGTTATCCTCTGGCTACAGGCACAGCTGGGGGGCCCTCTTTGCTCACCTCCCATGCCAGTAGGTTCCCAATGTCCATCTAACAGCATGTGGATGTTAAGGCTGTGGAAATGGGGTTCTTCAGACTCCTTGCCCTTTGTTGTCCCCAGCTTTGGCATCTGATCTGCCCTTCATCCTGTTTTTCTGCGTCTCCGTCTTCCCCTCATCCTGGCCCGTCTCTGCTTTCCTCTCCTCCCCTTAATTCAAGATGGAAAATTCCTTCTCCTCCTCCTCCATATGGTCTGATTTCCAGCAGAAACACTGAGAGTGCTGGAGAGTTTCCCTGCCATTAGTCCTGATGTGCCTGGTGACATAGCAATCCCTCACCTCTCAGAGGAATGATTAGAGGAAAAATCACTCCTTAGCTACCTCTGCCCTATTTTGGGCCAGAGCTGCCTTGGGCTGGGATGTGCTCAATGAAGAAGGACTCTTCATTTCTCATAAAGGCTATGGGCAAACAGTACTTTCAGAGACTTCTGACTTAGCAAAGCATTTTCATGATCAGGAGACTTTCCCTTGTCCTCCAGAGCACTCATTTGCTAATCTTCATCACCCTCTTCAAAGGGGTGGTTCTCATGCCAGCAAAATTATCATACAAATTTGCTAGTACTGTCAAAACACACTTTTTCCAAAATACCTCTCTTGATTCCTTTTTCCCTAAAAACCTTTAGAAAAAAAATCAAAAACAAGGCATCCAGCATGGAAAAATAAGTTGAGGGTTAGGACAGCAAGGTCAAACCTTTCATAGAAAATGTTAAATGTGCCTGTAGGCAGGATAGGTACATGGAAGCCGTGGGAAGCATCCAGCATGCAGGAGCTATCAACATGTGCTATCTACGCTGGCAGTCACAGCAGAGAGGGGATTACTGTGAGCAGGGTCATGGGGTATGATCCATTCTTTTGGTTTGGCAACCTAAGTGAAAAATCTGGGAAAGAAGATCAGACTGAGCCCAATCTTTAAATATTTTCAGTTTTTCTTGCTGAAACAAAAGCCTTAAAGAGACCAAAAGCTGAAATAAAATCCTTTTATGTTGAATGAAACCAGAAATAAGAAATAAGAAGGTTTTCTTCAATAAAAACAGGAAAAAATCTGGTTTTGCAGAATAGGACTGGAGGTGTTAGAAGTTTACCTTCTCTAATCAATAATTAAGGGATATAATGCTTGCATAGGATGTGAGAAACTCATACTTTATTTATTTTCTTTAATTTGACACCCTATTTCTACTTCTTTGCTTTATGGGCACCACAGCTATAGTGTATTTTGGTTCTTCCTCAGTTCTTCCAATTGGAGTTGTTCCACATCATATAAAACACTGAATTAGTCACAGAGACAGAGTGCACAAGAGAATGACTTTGTTCCGGTAGAGTCAGGACATTCCCCTGGAAATGAGCACATCTGGTTCTTCTCTCTGCTAGACCACATGTTAAATCATTTATGCACATTGGCATAATGGCAGTAACAGAGGTTCAAAGCAACATTTGGAAGAGCTACTCTGATGCTGAAGATGCTCACTTGTAAGTGCTAGCTATGGGTCATGTCCTCTCATGAAGACATAGGCTTGATTTTTTGCCTCCCCACACTAGAGTAGATGTGTTATTCCTAGCGTGGCGAATTTAAGGACAACACCCACAAGCTGGTTTGAGTTGTGTACAACTACAGCCTGCTCTTCTCCAAAGCAGTTTTATGTGTCTACTCATGAAATTATTTTTCAGAATGTTTTGATGGCTTCCCCCAAATTCTTCAGCAGGTCTTAGAAATGTAAGTAGTTTTCCAGTAAGTTTATTGTGTGCTCCAAACACTTCCCAAAATCTTACTGCATTATCCCGTTGTGTTCTTCTCCCTCACAGCTGAATGAGACATTTCATCTAGAGTAGAAATGCACCGTTAGAACATGATGATCCTCCCAATGTCAACTCTCCTGCAGCATGTTCTCTACTACTTTGTCCAGGCTAGTTTTGGATGAGTCAGGTTGTTTCATCCTTCTTAATCTGACTGACTGTCTATCCTGCCACCTAATACCCCTCCCTTGCCATTCAAAGGAGACTTTGATTTTGGCTACTTTGTGTAGGTTGTCTTCCACCCACTTAGTGCATTCCTTGAAATGCCTGTTCTTCCTTTGCTTTTTCTCTCTGAAAGAATTGGATTTGCCTGTTGTCTTGGCTTCCTTGCCAGCCCTTTCCCCAGCTGAGCCAAATTTTATGTATTGAATCAAAGAAGCCTTGTCTGCAGGATAGATCTCATCAGTCTGGGCTCTAAGGAGCTCAGGTCCTCGGGATCAACCTTGTGACTGAGAATGTCATGAAAAGATCCCACAAGGTCAAAATCTTTCAGGGTTGTCCTATATTTCATCTTCTGGGATTGTAACATCATGGTGTGAAGCAATAGGGTCCCTGAGGCATCTGTGAGTGGATGTTTCTCTTTTACAGGGGGGTTGTGAATCTCCTGGAAGAGCAGCAGTGGAGTTTCCCATCAGAGGTGTTTGTTGCAATACTGGTACCTTTGAGGCTGTAGTGAGAGCTGTGATGCATTCAGGCAGCAAGGTGGCCTTTTCAGACAGTGTCAGGGCTGGCCTGACGTGGAACAAGGTGACAAGACCTCTGCCCTGAACCACTTGCAGCGTGAGCAAAGCAGTGCAAAGAAGCCAGGTCAAGAGCAGAGAGGTGGGCTGGGGGGTGCCAGTGGCACAATACAATCCCCCCATCAGGGGATCTTATTGGTGGAAATTTCACTGGGGAAGGCTGACATGGTTTAACTTAACTTTTTGCTATGCTGACAACAGGAATTAAGCTGACACATTTTCAGGACAAAGGACTCATAAAACTTGCTGGGTATTTTCAGATGTAATAGATGATTTGGCTTAGGATACAACTGTTCCACCTGTTCCAGGCATGGCACCCAATGGATGAGCAGTTTCTTACAAGGGTTGGTGTGGTTTACATAGGGGTTTATTGCAATGTGTCCTCACCTTCTCTGGAGGGACATACAGGCCAGCTCTGTACTAAGTCCAGAACTAATAAAACACAGTTTCCTTTCTTTGACAAACCTGCTAGAAAAGCAACTTGCAGTGTTTAATGCAAACAGAGCACTAGGGCAAAGTGTGTGATTGTTTGGTTTTTTCCTAGGTAGGCAAGAAAATTGAATATTATCAGTGAAAGCCTCTGCTTCAGTGTAGCTGGGCCATTTGCTTGTGTCTTGCCCTGGGCAAAGCATGTTTCCTTAAGTTGGGCAGAGGTGCAGCTTGATTCCTAGTTCAGCCTCTGAGAGTCTTCTTTGATCAAAGTCTTGCCAGCTGTGCCAGGCATTCAGCATTGGTGTGACCTCTGTCCCCAGTAGCCTTTCCTGAGCTGAGAATGTCAATCCCTCATGGCAGCGTTGAACCCTGTAGTGAGAGATGGAGTGGCACCTGTAAGCTGACTATAAAGTCTTTAATGTTTTACTAAGCACCAGGTGCTTTCAAAGTCAGCCAAACTCATGTGGAGCCCCATGATCTTGTGTGCACTTTTAGATTTCATCCTTTTTCATATGCCTGCAGCTGAGTACGCGTAACAAGTCATGATACAGATTTCTCAGCCAGATGTGGGTATGGAAGCTTCAACACAGAAAGCTTCAACACAAACTCCTTCAGGTAACCCATAAGTGAGCCCTGTGGATAAGAAGTAGATTTCAGCAAGCTCAGGTGAGAGTTGCCACGAGAGGGAGACAGCATGTGTTCCCTGAGCACATCCACCTGAACGAGACAGCCTAGCCTGGTGTTCTGAACATGTCTGGACACTTGCAGCTGTTAGTGAAGTGGTGAGAACCCAAACTTTGTACTTCAGTTGTGCGGTAGGTACCTGTGATAGGAAACAGGGACTTATCTTCTGGCTGTTGTCATCTTCTGAGCATCTGTAGCATGACTCAGTGCCACAGAACACAGAGCAAATGGAATCCAGATCTGTAGGCAATGGTTTCGCACATGTCCAGGCCTCTCTAGGTCAGGTCCGGGACATCCTGGTGCTAGCAGGACTGTGCAGCACCCAAGGAGTTGTTTCAGATACCCACAGCTGGCTGGCAGGGCCATTCACTGTTCATACTGCAAACAGCCATTGCACAGGCTGAGCTGCACCCTGTGACCAGCTTCAGCAGGCTGGGTGTTTGCACAGGGCTGTGAAAACACAGTGCTGCGAGACTGGGCTGCTGCAGCACCCAGGACACCTGTTCAGGACTGCTCCTTTGCTTCCTCAGCACCAGCTGAGAGATTTCATGGGAGAAGAAGCTTGTTCAGTGCACATGGGATGGCTTCGTTTGCCCTCCAGATTGTGTTGGCTTTTCCCATGGCTGCAGCACAACAGTGGGGCTCTGTTTTCCTTTGGGAAGGGAATAAGCTGCTTCATCATTGTGATCTCTGTGTAGTGTCCTGTTGATAAGATCAGTCAACAGCATCAGAGGAAAACTCAGATTCAGTTCTGAAGTATAAAGTGAGTGAGGCCTGTTTGTTTAATTTGAGCTTCTAAGGTTTAAATCCCAGAGGAAATTAAATTAGGTGCCTAGAGCAATAGCAGTCTGTCATGTTTATTTGCTGGGAATGTCACCTTTAATATCATGCACATACAACGTGTGTGTATGTTAATGTAATGGGGTGTCATACTGTGCAGGAGCAGGCATGCTACAAGAACTGGAAATGTGAAATATTGTGAATGAGGGGTTCTGAGATAGGATTGAATTTATTTTCAGCCTTCTCCATAAGACTCACTCACCGGCATGAAGGTGATTTAGCTGATTGCAGGTGGGGATGGCAGCCTGATCTATGTATGAGCACAGGCATTAGTGCTCTTGGGCCATTTTGGTTGGCCTACTTCTAACAGGAGAAATCTTGTCTAGACGCGAATCCAGGATGACAATACTTCTTGCTTCCAAGCCCTCTTAAGCAGCTGGTGTCCTGCTGGCACATGCCTTCCCCCTGCATGCTCAGGAGAACCTCAAGAGTGCCAGTTTCCTGTGTTGTGGGACATGGCTGCTTGTACATTTGGTTACACCTGCACTTTGGAGTCTCCCTTCTTCTCCAGGAAGGAAGGCAGGTCTCCCCAGCTGTGTGGGGTAGTAGCATTTGGGGTGGGTTTATTTCTGACTGGAACTGTTAAGGACAGGCTCTGAGACACACACTGAGTGTGTGAATGTCACTGCAGCAGTTTGTCACTGCAACCTGTGACACCTGCCCTCCACCAAAATTAACTGTCCATGCAGGGCTCGCAGAAGGTGCTGCGATCTTTCCTCACGTGCTGCACAGAGCAGGCTGCCATTGCTTTGAGCCCCCAAATGCAGCTGAGCTGAGCTGTGGTCTCCTGTCTCGCTCCACTTGTCAGACCTTTCAGGGAGCCAGTTCAGCTCAGTGCCTCCGTGGAATTTGTGCTTCTATTTCAGCTGGATTACCAAAATTCACTAAGAGAGGGCAGTGAGCTGTAGACAGGCTCAGCCATCTTAAGGCATCGCACCCCAGTTTCGGGGCTAGGCACAGTGCTCCATGTAGGTTTGTCCCTAGCCAAGACCTGACCTGTCCCTTCCTTCATTCTCTCCACCCTTTGCTGTTTACCCCAGCATACCCTGTCTTGTCTTCCTCCAGCCTCAGAGCAGCTAGCTGACTTACACACGTGCTCCCATTTCTCTCCTGCCTGTGGCACCTTGGGAGTGCCCAGGGGTCTTCCTGCTGTGCTTGTCTTCCAGTCTCCCTGCCAAAGCTGCAGATCCTCATTCTTGCTCTCTCACCCATCCCAACCTCTGGCATTTTTGCTCATCCGTGGATGGCTGAATATTCATTTCCTCCTGGCCTGATTGCTGTGAATACCAATTCCTCCTCCTTTTTCCGGCTGTTCTGTAGATTTTGATGTCTGCCAAATTGTTTTCATTCCCTCACCCCACTGCAGACTGCACCTCCGCAGAAAGCGATCCTCTCGGTGCAGAGCCCCAGCTCCCCACCCAGCCCTTCCTCCTGAGCTGAGTGATCAGGTTGCCCTCCTGCCTCCAACAGGGGCAGACTTCTCCCTCCTCCTGCAAACAGTCAGCAAATGAGCATCTCCAGTTCTAGAGGCAGAAGAGTTGCAGGCCCCTGCAAGGAGACTGCAGCAGTTTGCAGTGGCACTGCGTGTTTCAGTGCAATGTTCCTCAGCTTGCCAGTCTGCAGATTGGTGCCAGGTTGCAGAGTCCTGTCCAAAGCAGCAAGCTGCTGGCTCCAAGCTGAAGCAGAGTTTTTTCAGGCTCGAGGTATGATCAGAAAGGCCTGGTAAAGGTGTTTGCATTCATGCTGAGCAGCTTGGTCATAAACCCTGGCCTGGAGCCTGCTGCAGGTTGAAGCTAAGTGAAGAGGGGAATGTAGTGGAGAGGGGAGGTTGTGGTTCTGTCATCCCCCAGGAAATCTGTGTGTAATGGCAGCAGTGTGGCAATGTTATGGGGAGAGGACTGCAGACACCTTGGATTTGGATTTAGTGGTTTTTGGAACTCTTGTCTTGCCCAACAAAAGAAGAAAGGGAGACCAGAGTATTTAATTTCTCTTTCTGTCCAATAGTCCTGCTTATGTGTTGCCAAAATGGAGCCCAGAGGCTTCTACTTGCCCATGGCATCCTGGCAGTCACTCGCTCTCCACTGGTGTTACTGGCCCTAAGCAGCCAGTGGGCACAGGAGGTGGGCTTCCTGCAGGGCAGTGGGACAGCCTGGCTGCCCCTCTTCCAGATGTGAGGTGGAGAGCATGCAACTGACCACTTAGCTCCACCACTGCTTGGTGCTAGAAAGTCCTTTCTCTGGAGCACAGGGCTCATGGCTGGGAAGAACAGGGAGAGGAAGGGTGAGAAAGGGGGCATGGGAATGGTGGGCTCTTCTGGATGGAAAATAATGCCAGAGAGGAGGAAAGGGTGGACCAGAGGAAGGAAAGGAGGAGCAGAGGAAAAGAAACAAACCTGTAGGCTAAAATGGAAATAATAATCCACTGGATGCTGCTGCAACCTAACTCCCAGGAATGCTGCTCCAAGGCCCCCTCACTGTGTGGGGATGTTTGCCTGGTCCTGCACGGCCGTCTCTGCTCCTGTGCCAAACCAGCTGTCCTGCCTGGAGCTCTGGCCTTTGCGGCTGTTGTGAAGAGGGCAGGATGTGTTTGCTTTTGCCTATCACATATTTTTTTAAAGAGGGTGGGAGTTCCTCTGCTTGAATTCTCAGGGCTGATTTCCCCCGTGATGTTTCTGGTTTCTGTGACTTGGGGGACTCCATGGAGCTGGGGTCGTGGTCCTCATCCAGGACTTTTGACTTGACAGCAGCTGTTTTCTTGAACTGCTTCATGCTTGCCAGCCTGGCTCTGAGATGAGCCAAGAGCTTTCCCAGCACAGGCACGCAGGATGGGCATGTGCCATCACAATATGGGGGTGCCTTGCGTGGGCACCTCTGGGAGCCCATACCCAGCATCTGGTTCATGTGAACAATGTGCTGTACTGGGGTCAGGCCCTTCCCCATGCTCAGAGCACCAGCTCTGTATGGATCTCTGGCTCTTCCTATGCTGCTATTTCCTGATTAAACTGTGAGCTTGACTTCAATGAATCAGATGAAAGTGGCTGTCTCCCACTGTCTCTCCAACAGTTGTTAACTTGACCCTTTTTCCTCCTTCCTCACTCTTTCTGTCTAAAGCCGAGCCTCTAATTTTAGACTGAGGGAGATAATTGAGGGTCAAAAAAGATTGCTGTGTAATTTTAACTTTTTTTTTTGGTGGTTGGGGTGGAAGACAAAGTTAGGAGCTCCTTGCCCTCAAACCTTTGTATTGCGGTAAAGAAGGACATAGGGGAAGGAGTGAGTTGGTACAGTCTGCTCTGTGCAGAAGTCATGCTGTTCCTTGCAATTAGCTGAAACAAAGAGTGTAAAAGCATAAAATACTGTATTTCCTTTGCAGATCCTATTGACTGAAGAGTTCGTAGAGAGAATGCTGGAAGATTTAGAAGATCTGAATTCTCCAGAGGAAGTAAGGCTGCATCATTCCTGTATCTTCCATGTACTGTCCCAGAGAGCTCAGTCCATCCTACAGCTTGTCTTTGATCCTCCCCTCAGCCTGCAGGCTGCAGCCCTGCCCCATCCATAGACTTGAGGCCATGCTAAGCCTTCACATCTGTGAACTACTGAGGCACTGAGAGAAGGAATTGCAAGAAATACAAGACAGGGATAGGTATTAAGGGAGACTCTGTGTTTTGATTTCCACCAGCATCTTTTCCAGGATGGTGTCTGAGCACCCCAAATGAAAGCAGTGCATCCCCTGGGCCAGGTGGCAGAGTTTCCTCCATGCCATGCATAGATATTGTCCTCACCAGCAGCTCCTAGCACATCACCTTCCCTGCTTTCAGAAAGGCTGAAAGTGGTGGCAGCACATACACTTTTGAACAATCTGTTGTATGGGCCTCCTTAGTGGGTTTGGTAAGCAGGCAGGGCTGTTTCACATCTGCTACTTGGCCTTCACCTGCTGGCCCTGCACAGTGTGTGAAGGACCATCACCAGTCTGGAAGCATTACAGCAACAGCCAGGGGGGCTTTATAAAGCTGGTACTAAACTTCCCTCTGCCATGTGATCTCTTCCTGGGGAACATTTAACACCCCGTCTCCCATGCATGCCATATAAATATTCTGCTTGACTTCAAAGATCAGTGGCAGAAATGACATGTAATATTTTTAATCCCATTTTTTACAGCTCCCTGCAGACTCTAAAGAAACTTTCCTTGGCTTGTAGAGCAGCCCTCCTATCCCTTGCTCTGCTCCCCTCCCCCCAGGAAAATCTCAGGGCTCTAATTGTTTAATCCAGAGTTGACTTAATGCCAGGGTGTTTCTCACTGTGTGAGTGAGGGGAGCATGCTGCTGGCTGTGCAGTGACTTTCAGGCCAGCTTTTATCCAGTTAAACCTAATCCAAAGCTCATTTTTGCTAGTGACATGGAAACCCATGAGCACTTTGGTTTGAAGGCCCTTTAGTGAGGGCTTTGGACAGCTCATGTTCCTTCAGTGTCCATTGAGGCAAAGAGCATGGCAGCTCCTGGCACAGCAACAGGGTGTTTGGTTCCCACTCACTGTGACTTTGCTGAATTAAAAAGTGAAAAACAAACAAATGCAAAGGATGACTTCTCCAAGAGGATTGCTTTGGAACCACTGCTGTTTATAAAAAGGAAAATACTTGAGATGAAATGTGATCTTTCAGCATCCAGATTCCTCCAAGGATTTGTAACTTGCAGGATCTGGGTCGGGCCACAGAAAGCATTCCTCAGCAGCCCTGACTGTTGCTGATGATGCTCATGTGGTAGAATGAAGCACTGTGAGGAGTCTTTCCTTTGCTGCATAAAGAACCACCTGTGTTAAGTGAAATTAAGTGAAATAATCTGTCTGAGTATCTTTACATGTTTTTCACATGTCCTAGACAGAAACTCAGAACTTCCTGGGCTGTGCAGGGCCAGTAGATTACATGGTGCAGGCTATACACAGGGCTTGAGTTTATAAAAAAAACTTAAATAGGACTTGAGCTGTTTGTTTCCTAGAGGATAACAAACAGGAGTTTGTGGTAGCCTCTCTCCTGAAGAATCCTCCTGCTGTGCCTCTAGATCATGGATCAGACCATGAACCACCAGCATATTAAGGTCAATGGATACTAATTGCAGGTTACCCTCATGGGCAGCTGGAAATGGAGCAAGGTCAGGAGCAAATTCATGTTAGAGATGCCCTTGCTGTGGAGCAGGCAGCTGGAGGGGATCTCCTTTAGCAGGAACCTCGCACTAAGTTGGTGTCCATCAGAAACAGGGTGCTTACAGGAAGAAAGACAATGATTTCCAGGTCACTGTCCCCTTGTACCAGCTCTCTTATTCAAACAGCCCCTGGGAAGCCTACAGTGCTGCTGGCCTGGGTCTGAGGACTCTCCTAGGGGAGGACCACTGTATCTATAACCATTCTGTATTAGACACCTCCAGGGCAGATTGTCACTGAGGGTGTTGGGTCCCCACAAGATTTCTCCTTGGGAATTCCATCAGGGTGTCAGGGAGTATCACAGGGCAAGGCAGTGCAATACTGGGTGCAGTAGAGTTTTGAAAACAAAATGAGCCTGCAAACAGGCTTCCAGAGCTATACCCCCCACCATGTGTTTTGGGTCCTAAGGTTGGCCACTGGGATTGCATAAAATGCCTATGCAGAACTGGTGGCCATTCAGCTGTGGATGGGGCAGATTTGTGGCCTAAGAGATTCCACCCCACACCTTCACCCCCATCCCAGAGCTGTGTTTGAGAAACCTGTGTGAATACTTGGGCAATGGTCATATGGTTGTGAGAAGGGTTGGTGGTAAGGCTCCTTGCAGCTCTGTCCCTGAATTGGTTGTGTTTGGGTTGATGTTGGGGTGACTTCCTAGCCCTAGCAGGGAGATCAGGATGGGACCGGTGGACTTGCCTTGTTTGGGAAACATTGGCCACAGACAGTGCTGTGTAAACCAGACTGGGGCAAAAAATCTCCCTTCTGTGTGCTTCAACCAGTGTTTGCAAAACAGCCTGAGCAGCCGAGTGCCTGTGTGAGCACGAGGCATTGTAGGGCTCTGTGAGGCCTTTGTGCCAGAGGTGGGAAGGACTGCAGCAGGAATGCTGTGCAGGCACATTGGCTCTCCCCAGGCAGGGCAGCACAGTTTGCCTGTCACCAGAGAGCTCTGATGGCTCACCTACATTCCACTCTGAACAAGCAGGGGTTGGAAAGCTGCCCTAAGACTCCCTTTAAAGCAAATATGGGCTCTGGGGGCTGGGCTGGGTGAAAGAAGAGGGACATGGTTAGATAGGAAGGAAGACACTTCTGCTGCAAATCTTCTGAGGGGCTGGGAAGGGGAAATAGTGATGGGGGCAGAAAACCTCCAAAATCCATCTGACGAAATAAACAGCACTTGGGCTGAAAGCTCAGAACTTTACTTTGGCAGCTGAGACAGGCCACATTATCTAATGTCCACTGCTGTCCAAAACATACTGATGGGGCAATGTTTTCTTAGTGGCCTCTTGTTTTAAAAAATAATAATAACATGGGGCTGCCTGCCTTTGCAACAATTTTGTTTTTTCTGTGCAGATTGTAGTGATATGCATTAACTGGTTCTCTTTACTGTCTTACAGTTTAAACTTCCAAAGGAGTACAGCTGGCCTGAAAAGAAACTGAAAGTTTCCATCTTGCCAGATGCCGTGTTCGACAACCCACTGCATTAGAGCTGAATTACACTATTCTAACAACTGGGAGAGCCAAGTTACTGTCCATTACCCAGTGACTCACAGGATAATTAATGCAGTAAAAACTCTGCCTGCAAATAAAAAGAGTTTGCTGCACAACCACTGCAAACAGAAGAGGAGCTACTCAGCACCAGCCCAGACCGAACTGAGCCCTTTCCTTTATCCTTCCCAAGGCTGAACTCTCTGGGAGCAGCCTGCGTATGTGTGAGTGCGAGTGAGAAATATTTAACTATGAAAATTAGTAGGAAGAATCCTTTCTCTCTCCTAGCTGCAGAACTCCCCTCTGCCTTAGCCCAGGGTGTAGACGCTCTGCACGCCTGTATTTACACATACATTTCTGCCAGGTGCGAGCCTATAATCCATGGATTAAATGTTCTTTACGTGACTCTGGAGTCCTTTTGTTAGCCAAACTTTTACTGACTGCAGAACTGTTCTTCCATGTGCTAAGTTTTTTTTCTTTTTAGAAACGGAATGGTATTTCCCCTATTTAAAGGAGGCCAAAAGCTCACATGCTTGAAGCTGAACAGATTTAAAGATGAACTTTCTAGTTCAGTCAAGAAAAACAAATCCAGATCCTCCCTGCCCTCAAATTAGGCATGTTTTAAGTGTTGGTCTTGGTGCTATTAGCTATGGTATCACTGCAAACAGAGGCAACTTTATTCTCGTGCATCCTGTCCTTGTGCCTGAACCCCAGGGAAGGTCGCAACCTCTGGTTTTGCACAAGCAGGAGGAAGAAAGCTACCGGGGCGGGGGAGATCTCCTGTTTACAGTGTGTTTATCTTTAAAGAGATACTGTCAAGTATTTTTTCCTTGCTATTGTACAGAATTTGAGAAGCTAGAAAGGATCATTTGTTCACAGGGACAACTTCAGCAGCGCCGCAGGATCAGGGGGCTGCTTGAAAGCATATGAAGTGGAGATCTCTGCTGCCCTGGCACAGCAGAAAGGAGTCTCAGAAAGAAGTCTCAGCCTCAATGAAGCCAACTATTCTCCCTGTTCCAGCAGGGTTGTGCCCTAGTGCAGCTCCATTTTCCCCTCTAGCCTCGCTGTGGTGGCTCTTGTTGCTGACCTTCCTCCTTTCAGATGGTTTCGAACTGTAAAGCATCAAAACCAGTTTGAAAAGACACTCTCTCTAGATCCCTGTGACTTCCTCCTTGGAGCAAAAGGAATGTGCAGAGGAACAGGTCTCTGCAGTGCCAGGTTGTGTCTCTGCATCAGCTGCTGGCCCTGTGGATACCTGCAGCAAACCAGGCAGGCTTTACCCCCTGCTGCTGCTGCAGGGTGTTTCTGATGCATATTCCCCAGCCTTCCTCTGCCCATTGTCTTTTGGTGACAACTCTTCACTCCTTGTCAGGGGAGGTGCAGTTTTCCTTCCACCCCTTTCTGCCTACAAGATAACTGGTGGTTTATGCGCAGTTGGTGTGTGATCCTAGTACAAGTATAACAAAAGCTTTTAACACTTAACTCCCCTGATCAAACAGCAAAGTCCAGGAGGCCTCACAGTACCCCGGGGTTGGTTTTCTGTTTGTTTTCTGATTTAATTTCTTCCCAGCACAGTCGGCTTTGATGTTTTCTGCATATATTTGAGGCTGGTTAATGTTGGTCAAGAAGCAGAGCTAGGAGCCACAAAGCTTTCCTTGGACTTGCTACAGAATTCCTCTGTGGCCTCAGGCAAGTCACTCAATGTCTCTCTGTGCAGAGAGGGTGACTATTGACTAGAGGGCTGTAGGACCTACTGAAGCATGCCAGGGTTTGCAAGGGAGGGCGTGCTTTGTGTACAAAGTAGTATTTGTATTATTATAATTGTTTTTATATTATAATTTAAGGCAGGCCAAATGCAGGGTCCAACACCGCTCTGTAGAACCTTCCTTTCTGCAAAGCTATGAAAGCAATTTACATGTAAATGAGTTTGTCATTTTGTCTGAACTCAGAGGATCATCTTAAAATCCTGCTGTGAAAGAACAAACTTTCAGATATCTGCATGTGCCAGCCAGAGTGATTTCTGTGCTGTGGCAGGCTGCATTCATCCATGGGATCTCTTGGCCAGTTTTCATTGTCCTGGTTAGCACTAAGCATCCTTTCTGCACTGTAGATGGATGTGCAAGGGACAGCATGGGTGAGAAAGTGCCATGAAAACCTACCAGTCCAGCTTCAACAACAATGTGCCCAAGTGTCCCACCTCAAGATAATGGGCAAACAGATAATTGTGGCAGTGGGGAAAAGGCAAGGGCAGCAACTACAATTTTGTCCCAAAGCCATCCAACAGTAGCTTGTGGATGCTCTTGTATGAGCTTGCTGGGGGTGCTGCAGCAGAGCTGGCCTGTTGCCATGATGCTGGCTGCTCTTCCTTGTTTCCAGATGCTAGCTTTCATTAAAAGGAGCTTAAAATCCACATCTTGGTGGAGAAGGGACATTTGGAAGGTCAATTGTTGCTATTCCTGCAGAGATCAGCACGGGGCAGAGAGAAGTCCATCAGAACCCTCTCTGGGCTCTGACACACATCTGGAAAGCTTGGGACCTCCTGCCCTATGAACTCTTTGAGCCTTCACAGCAGGGATCTGGTGCTGTATGCAGGGAAGGCACCTCCTCCAAGCTGGCTTGTGCTCCAGTTCTGCCTTTCTCATGCAAGTGTTTTCCTCACTGCATTTACTCTCATCAGATGCTCTGGGCTGGGTTTCCATTGACTTCAGAGGGAGCACGCTGAATGCATGTGATAATCCACCCAGTATCCTTGTGTGTGTGTGTGTGTGTATTTTTGTTACATGTCATGTATTTATATATAGTTCTGTGTATTTGAGTTATGAACAGGTGGCATGCCAGAAATCTCTATTTCTGAGACACTTTCTCACAGATCTTTGCTGGTAGCCAGATAACAATTGAGGGGGGGGAAGGCTTGGAGGGAAGGAAGTGAAATCTTCCTATTTAGGTTAGGGGGGAAATATTAGACAAATAATTGCTAAAATAGAATTCTGTGTCTTATTGTTAGAGCAGCTATGAGAACCTGGTGAAAGTCAGCCCTTAAGCTCCCTGGTCATGTTGCTGCCTCTCAGCAACTTATCTAAGAGTAAGAAGGTTGCAGTTACTCAGTATCCTGAAGAGCTGGGCAGCCACAGGACATCCCCTCACGATTCACATCAAGTTTGCAGCCGTGCCAAAGGCTTACTCACTGGCAAGTAAATGAGATGTGAAGTTTGGATATTTTCATCTTGGGGCAAGAGGACATGTCTGTGTGTGAATGAAATGGAAAAGAAACCTTTGTATTTTAGTAAGTAGTTTGAAAGAGGGAAGTCATCAGTGTTAATAAATGCCATGGTGTTTTTCTAGCCCAAATCTGATGAGATGGTAGGACCATTGGTGCTGATTTTTTCTCGATTGTGTAGAAGGCCTGAAGCAGGTTTGTATGGAACCAAAACTTGTGGGGCTTGTGTTGGCTAAAGACAGTGACCTAGATGGAAATGAAAGCAGTTTAGAAGCAGTGAGTACAGGATTTCTCTCTTTTGAAGAAATCTGGCAATGCAGGTCAATTCAGATATTTGGAAAGATGAAGAGCCTTGAAAATCCAGCATGTGACAGCAATTCTGAAACAGGAGAAGTCTTAAAAGCCAGGGCTACTCTCTCTCTCTCTCAATTTCTGATTAAAAACAGGACAAGGAATGTATAATTTCAGTATTAAAGTATGTAGGGTGTGAGCTGAGCAGAGCAGTCAAGCTTGTAGCTGCTGTGACCATATTTTCAGTGGCTTAGATAGATGGTGCCTGCTGTGTCTAATTCTTTGAGGATGGTGTATATTGGTTTTACTCTACATGGAATTGCCAACAGTGATTTAAAATTATATTCTGACGCTCTTCACTTTAAATATTCAGTTGCTTTTGGATGGCTTTTGAAATTTCACCATCGGGTCATCAAATGGTCTTGGGAGAAGTGAGGGTTGTGTTGTTTTTCATCTGGGACCAGTAGAAATATTTTTTTAAAAAACCCAAAACACTTGAAAGCAATGCTTGGCTCTTCCCTCCTCCTAGGTTGGCATCCAGAGTCCTGCTTTTCCAGGTTGTACCTGGCCAGGGCAAGGCAGCATCACATCAGATGGGGAGAAAAGCTTCAGGCCAGAGGAAGCCCTTAGACCATGTGTCCAGTTTTCCCCTAGCCCACAGCATGGCCTTGTGCCTTCTGGCTCCACTGTATCATGTCTTGGGCTTCAGCCCCTGCTCCATCTGGGCCAGGTGAGGAAGGGTTCCAGCACCAGGAGAGCCCTTCCACCTCCCAGGGACTGGGTGACTGCCCTCCTGTGAGAGAACACATTGTGCCTTAATTTTTCCTGTGAGTGAAGCTGCAAGGGCAGACGAATTGTCGAGCAACCAAGAATTCCTTTCTGTGCATCTGTCCCTATTAATAAATGCCAGCCTGCACAGCAGCCAGACTGTATCCAAAGCAATCTCAAAATCCACATTTGCCTGTGGGGTTCACCTCTTAAGATCTTAAAGCTGGGTTTAAGTCTCTTGACCTAATAAGCTCTGTTTCAACCTACTATTTTTATAACATTTTTTTCTGTTATGCAGTGTCTGCTTGTTCTCTCTTCTTTCAAAAAAAACCCAACCCTTGTGTTTGACATGAGTCCAAAATTTCAAATGGAGAATAGGCCTGAGGTTGCAAATGTGTTTTAAACGTGGTCCCGTATCGACTTGTCTCTCAGGCAGTGAACCTGTCGTGTATCGTGCTTCACCACTCTTCATTTCTACCATGATTCTGTTTCCCCTGAAGTCGCTGACAGACCATAAAATCATCATAAGTGGCACATCAGTTCCCAAACGTCATTTCTAGTCTGCTGTGAAGGGGCTGCCCCGTCCCTTTCCCTTGCTGGAAGAGCACAGCATCGATCACCATTTGGCTTGGGGAGCCCCGACAGCAGGAGAGGATCGTGAGCCCAGCAAGGGCTGCACATGGCAGATGTGGCTGGCCAGGGCCTGCTTGTTTTCAAACCGTCCTGATGCTGTGCCTACCCTCTTTACAAAGAGGAAGAGAGAGAGAAACAAACCCAACCTCGAAAAGCCAGAAGAAAATTTCCTGCCGATTGTCGTGTTTTGCAAACACTGTTCTTTTCTCTTGCCCTCTCCCTCCGCTCCCGAGGAGGCTGGAGATGAAAATGGCTCCTTTGTTCCTTTCCCTGGGGCCCAACTGCAGCGAAAGTGCGGCTCCGGAAACTCTGGGCTGCAGGAGCGGCGAGGGTGGGAGGGACCGAGCTGTCCCGTGTGCGGTAGGTCCCACACAAACACGCCTTGTTGACAATGCCCCGAGCAGGGTGGGGGCAGAAGGGCTCTGTGCTGCTGGTGACGAGGCTCCTGTGCCCGTCTTCCTGCAGAAGCACGCAGGATGCAAAACGCCCGGGGGCTGAGGAAGGGGAGGTAGGTGTGAGAGGCCATGTTGTCCTGGTAGGGACTGATCACAGGCTGGGGAGCTCTGGTGGCTTTCCCCAAAGTGGGAATCTGCAGCCCCGTGGAAGCAGGCAGCATCCCACTAGGGGCTTGTACTGATGCCCTGGCTCCTGCACTGGGATGCTCCTTGCACCCATCCAGCCCTGTAGTCCTGGTACTGTGAGTTTGGCCATGGTCATGCTCCAAACCCAAGTTTACTCTTTCAAAACCCTTCTCTTGTCCAGCCCAGGCTGAAGTGTGTGTGTGTCCCTTTTTTTAAATGGATGGAGGTTTTGCCTCTCGCTGGGGACACTACTTGTTTTGTGTGCTGAATGGGAGCAAAGGCAAGGTTCCCAGGGCAGGGGACACATGGGTGACTGGGACCACAGCAAACCCTGATCTCTGGGGTTGACCTTGCAGCCCTGGGGTGAACTTTTCTGTACTTCAGCCGTGTACATGTGTGTGGGTGGGTGTGTGTGTGTGTGTGTGTGTGTGTGTGTGTGTGTGTGTGTGTGTGTGTGTGTGTGTGTGTGGTCTGCAGACGCAGGGGTCGTGTGGATGGAGGAGCCCCAGGACACTCCCAGCGGGGCTGGAAGGAGCCTGTGTTTCTGTGGCCGGTGTACCAGTACCTTGTAGATGGCCTTTCTTCCCTCTCCCCTCCTCCTTTTTTTTATAAAAAACAAAAAACAAACAGAAAGCTAAACTAGCAGAGGTTTTTAAATATTTTATATTAGTTTCTAATGTAAATTCTTACATTGTTATTGCAGTGCTGGGTGTGTTTCGCCTGCACGTGACTTTTTGTAATATTTTTGTGAATCACTAAACATTTTTTTTTTCCTCCCGTGTATTCTAAGTGCATTAAAGGTATTTGCAGAATTGTCAGTGTCCTTCTCTGCGGGCAGCACGGTGGGACCGACTGTCTCCTGCTTGGCTCTGCGACTCCTTTGGCAGCTCCTTGTCCTCGCTGACACCTTCTTCCCTGCTCCCAGGAAAGCAGGGTCCCTTGCCCACACCTCTGGAGTGAAGGTGTGGGAGGGAGAGGGATCTTTTCTTCCCCTAAAAACTCAGCAAAATGACTGGTCCCAGGACCTGCCAGGTTCAGCATCTTCCATGAGCATCTGCTGGCAAAAGCCCTTGAGTCAAGGCAGCCTGAGTGCCCTGACAGCCAGGGTTTTCCGTGCTCTTTGGGCAAGCTGGAATAGGGAGTGCTTGCACATGGGCCCAAGGATGCAGCCAGTTGGCTGAGAGATGGCAACCTTGTCCACCAGCACAGGAAGGAGGGAGCTGGGGTGAGTGTCAGGTCAGGTCCATGTTCCTGTCCTCTGCCAAGTGCCTCCTGGCTTCAGTGGGATTTGTGGGGGTGTGGATGTGTGTGCAGAGACTGAATATGTTGGATATGAGACACAGCAAACACTTATGAAAAAATATTACTGAGCTAATGTTGCAATGATTTCCCAGTAACACAGAACGATTTTGCAGTAATCTTTTTACACTCCTCAGTAATAAATGCCTTTGAGGCCAGAGAGAAAGGGTGGAATATCTGGGCAGGGGGGGAAGGGAGATTGCAGTGCTCAGAGCAAGGATGACAGGGAAAGGAAAGGATGCATGGAGAGCCAAAATCCAGCTTCAGGCAGGTTTTGCACTTGCTCTTCGCAGGTGTTATCTCAGCCCACCCTGCATCAAAAGGGGAGCAATCAGCAGAAAGGGTTTCTGCAAGGATTTCTGTTCCTTTGAAGTTTGGAGTGAAAGCCATCCTTTTCCTAAGACCTCTCCCACAGCTGCATCCAGACACAAACTGCCCCAGCCCCATACAAAGCAGTGAGATCTCCAAGCTCTGCCAGTGCAGAACAGCCCCTGCTGGACGTGGCAAAGAGAACATCACCTCAGCTTGGGAAGGTTTCACCATCTCGCTTGAGGAAGTCTTGATGGTCAGTGGGGTTCCCCAGCGAGGTTATTTACCCAGACAGGGACTTGGGGGGAGAGAGGCCACCCACAACTGGTTCTTTGGCCCAAGACCCCCTCACCCCTCTTGCCCTGCCAGTTTTCGAAGCATACACAAGCACAGGGCTGCCCCTTTAGGACATCCCAGCAAGGACCAGCAAGAGACCCCACGAAGTGCTGGGAACCCTCGCCACCAGCCACTTAGTAAATGTAACTAATGAATTAAACTATCCACTTGTGCCTTTCCTGTGGTGGCCAGGCAGTGCCCCATTTGCAAGTGCCATCCCAGCTGATTCCTCTGTTCGGCCCCAAATCCGGAGGGGACCGTGGAGCTGTGGCACAGCGGGGTGCCCCCCTCCTGCTGCCACCCTTCCCCCCAAGGCCCACCAGTGGCACGGCTGTGCCCAGCCCAGGCAGCCTCACTGCTCTGCCTCCACCCCAGCCAAAAGCACCTTCGGGCAGTGAATTTAATTAAGGTTTCTGAAAAGCAGTGTCTGGGAGCCCCTCCTGGATCTGCGGCTCTGAACTTCATTAGGAGCGGTTTGTTGCTAATAATGCCAGCAGCTTCTCTAATTAATAATGGAAGGGCTGTGAGCAGATGCCAAGCCAGGAGAGGGAAGGGATTTGTTTGTTTATTTCGCTCCTCTCTTGGTGTTTTTTTTTCTGGAGTGTGGAGAGAGGGCTGGGGCTCATTTCCCATCTGAGAAGTGAATGGCAGCGCCTGGGAACCTCAGTGGGGAAGAGGGTGCAACTGTGAAGCTGAAGAGGGAGATGGAATGGGGTGGGAGACAGGCCCCCATGGGTGGAACAAGGGGGCATCCCCACAGCAAGGGGCTCCTACTCCTGTGGTGCTCCCTGCCCACCCAGGACAGAGCCAACATGGCTGGACTTGGGCACCCAGGAACAGTTCTGACCCCCACCCCCCTCACAAAGCATCCCCACAGCATGTCCTGTCCCATGGCACAGCCCCATCCCATGGCATGTCCCCTAGCCCGTGGCAGGATGGTGCAGACATGGGAAGGAGCTGTTCTCCATGCTTCAGCCCCCTGGACCTCAAGGATGTGTCGTACAACACCCAGAAATGTGGGCTCACAGGAGATCAGCACACCGCGTCCCTTTGGGTTTTCCTTTTCCCCCTCTTTTTCCCTTGTTTCTCTCCTGCTTGCTGTCTCTCCCAGCTGATGTTTGTGGCACAGCTGGCCACAGCAGCACTTCAGTGTGGAGGAAAAGCTCCCAACACAACCCAGGGCATAGCACCCAACATGTTAATGCCCTGTATTCCTGGGGGCCCAGTGGCCAAGCCATGACTGGAGAGGGTCCCAGAGCAGCCAGGCCAGAACCTGCTGCCTCCCTCTGGCACAGGACAAGCAGCCCCAGCCCCACAGCCAAGCTTTGGGGACACCAGGGAACCAATAGGGATCCTTGTCCTGCTGCTTGTCACAGCCTCAGGTCTGGCGTAGGAAACCAGGACCTGGCAGGAGTGGGAGGAGACTGCAGGGAAGCCCCCTGCATACCCCAGCTCCCTGTCTAGGCACCCACGGCATGCCTAAGAGCTCCAGCCTCTCCAAACAGCTTTCAGAGCAACTGTTCCTGCTGTCAGGGAGGGTTTGCACTGGGGGAAAAAATGGCATTACCTTGCCCTGTCACCTCATCGCTCACAAGAACTGAAGCGGTGTTTGGACAGGCCAGAGCAGCTCAGCCACAGGGCCCCCAGTGCAGGCTTTGTCCCCTCTGTCCCCTCCATGCCCCACTGCTCACCTGCCACAGGGAAGCACTGCCTGCAGCCTCATTTCAGGCAGCAGCCACTGCCACAGTGGCTTTCCAAGAAATTGTACCTCAGGTTTGGTTTTGATTTTCCTAGGGGAGGAGTATTTTTAATGCCCTTTCCCAGCATTCTCATTTCCTCAGACTTTCTGCACTCTGGCCACAAATCATAACCCTCTGGAGGGCAGCAAGCAGGGCTGTCCCGTGCTGGAGATGCTCCTGCTGCAGGAGATGGGATACCCACTTTGGAAGGGCTGGGCAGCAGGGAGCAAAGGAAAAAGCATGGTTAGATACTAAAAAATCTCCAGGAGTGTCCAAGGCCAAGATGACCTGGGAGCCCCAGCTTGCTGCCCGGGCTGGGATCATCCCTGTCTGCTTAATGCACACATCCCTTCTCTGGCTGCTAAAAATGCTGGAGCAAACACGGGGCCATGGCACCTCGCATGTCCCACTTGCTTTTTGAACAGGAAAATATCAGAAGCTTGCAGCAAAAGGGGAAACACAAAGGCAAAGGGGCTCAGGAGTGGAGGGGTGTCTGGGCTGAGTGACAGGGAGCATCCCCGGGGGCACAGGGCGGTGTGGCAGCCTGCCCAGCCCCAGCACAGCCAGCCGAACAATACTGCGAGGCGTTGGGAACACGCTCGGCAGTGGGAATCCCAGACCTTGCCTTAAAAGGAGATTTCAGGGAATGATTTTATTGGAAAATTGTTTTCTGATTATTCAGCTTGTTGAAAGTTTCATTTCATTATTTGCAACATGGTGGGAGGGGGGCTTCAGCTGCACAGGAACAGCGATGGCCAAGGATGTTTCCGTGGGTTTCTAGCCCAAAAAGGCCCATTAAATCATCGTGTTTTACCTCCTGTGTTTGCAGACCAGAGAATTTCCCCCAATTCCCCTTGCACTGAGCCCAATAACTTGTGGTTTTGACTCAAGCAGGCGGCCCAGGACGACGTCCTGTCTCGGCTCGGTGACTTCAAGAGAGGAAGAATCTCCCACTGACTTCCCTTGGCTGTTTGTCCTGGTGGCCAAAAAAAAATGCACCCCTGAGAGCAACACCCCACTGCCAACTTATTTCTGATGCAGCTGCATCCTGCTTGCCTGGAGGCTCTTTTGGATGAAGGGGGATGCCCACACCACCCCTCAGCTGGTGCAGGTGTGCCCTCTGAGCTGCAGGGATTGATACAGAGCAATAGCAGGATACCCCCAGCCCGCCCTTAGCAAGCAGCTCAAGAGTTAATAAACTTCAAACACATGTGCCAAACGTGTCAAGACATGAGAAGTACGTGGTATGGATGTTTATAAGTACATCGACAGAAGGCATTCATAAAAGGTTATAAACTGTGGTAATAAGCAACCCATCAACTTGTTTGGACTCTAACACTTGATTAACCATTTATTAAAAGGTGCAGTAATCATTTATAAGCCATAAGTGGGACCGAACGTAAAGCATGACTCCTTTTATGTTAATAGATGCCTCAAGAATTTCCTCTCCCTTTCTGACATGTTTTGGGTGGTTAAAGGCTAACCCTGGCTGCCAGGTGCCACAGCCCCTCCTTAGTGGTGTGCATTAGCTGGATTCACTCCAGGAGCCTCCCCCTCTCCTGACACCCGTGGAGGGGAGCCGGGTGTCCCCACCACAGGTTTGTCAGGGCCCTGGGGTTTTGTTCATGGAGAGTTCTGAGTTTGTTCTGGCCAGGCTCTGGGTGACCTCCACCAGCAGTCTCTCCCTTCAGAGAGTGGCAGCAGGAAGGGAAGGACAGAGAGGTGTTTGCTGCCAGCAGTGCAGGGGGCAGCACAAGGTGGTGGGCAGCAAGGGAAGCCTGGCAGCTCCACAGGGAGAGCAGGGCCATCAGATGCAGGAAGAGCTCAGGCACTTCTCCCAGGCTTTCCTGGCAGAGCCCAGCACTGGCCCTGCTGCCCACAGGTCCCCAGTGGACCCCAAAGGAGGATCTGTGGGGGACAGTGGGCACTAAGCCCTGAGCTGAGTAGAGTGGATCATGGACAGGGAGACTTCAGAGGGGTTAAAACCACCTGCCTAGAGACTCTGGAGCTCTGGGGTGCCCAGGGGAAGGAGAGAGCACAAAGAGAGCTGGGAACCCCCTCCCTGCATTCCCCATGCAGGAGTCTGTTCAAGCCCCAGGCTGCCAACACACCAGGATGAGACAGAAATGCCTCCAACACAAAAGCAGCTTCATCCTTCTGTCAACAGGACCCTCCTTTTTTGTTTGCTATCACACTCCTACCCCCAGACAGGTCGTGTTTTCCTTCCTGGTGTCTTAACAAAACCTAAACCAATAATTGCTCCCATTACACAACCAGGAGTGACAGTTTATTAGCAATGCTTCCTGACCTAATTTATACCAGTGCCCTCCTACTTTTCCCTTCACTGTGGGCAAACAGACCTTCAGGATTTCTGAGAGGAAGTTAAACCCAAGCAGCAGTGAGTGCAGGGGCCACAGCTCTGGAGCAATCCCATGCCCTCACCTGCCTCAGTTTCCCCCAGCTGCATCAAACTGGAGCCCTGTGGCACCACTTGGCTTTGGGGCTTTAGGTTTGGGGTTGCACAGGGCATGGCAGCCTTGGATGCTCTGCCCTCCACGAAAAAGCCCAAGAGCTCCCTGGCAGAGGTCTTTTTCGCATGTGTGTGGCACTGGGTCTTTGGCTGGAGCTGACTTGAATTGTTGGGAACATGCAGAAAATGAACAGGAAGGCTGAGAAACTGATGTGAAGATTGCAAAGATTACACCTTGTTCTGGGCAGGGACCACAGAGACCTTCTGGTAGGAGAGTGGCTGAATTGAACTGCAGATGGGAATGGAGGTGGTGGGATTGTATCCTGTTCCCATCCTGTCTCACATGATCAGATTTGGGGCTGGCATCTTCATGTCCCAAGCTTGTTGCTGGGCTGGCAGCACTGAGGAGCTCCATCTTTCCCTCAGGGAAATGCCCCACTATGGTGTGGGATGCTGTGCCAGAGATGGATGCACCAGGGAAAGGGCCGGAGCAGAGGGAGGACTGGGCCACTGGTAGCCACGGGCTCAAGGCAAAGGGCTGCTGCTTTCTGCCCTGGCCTTGGGGGCAGCGAGGGGGGCTGTGTGTGTGTCCCTGCACCCAGGGGATGGTGACACAGCAAAGCAAGAGCCCCGGGGCAGGAGGCTTTATATGGGCACTTGGGAGGCTGTAAATCCTGACCTCACCACTGCAACACAGATCAGGTGGGAAATGCCTCAAAAAGTGGCTTTTCTCTCTGTGGCACATCCTGGGCTTTGGGGAGTGCCAGCCTGGATAGGCTGTGGGGGCAACCAGAAGGATTCACTGCCAGAATTGCCTTCCCTTTTCCCAGCCTGTGGTGGGAGACTCAACTCACCATACTAGCGTCTGTCATCGATTGCTACCATCCTTTCCAGACCCCTTTTAAGATGAATGAGTTACTTTTAACCCCATCCAGGACGTTTTTCAGAGTGCAGTGCTGAGAGTGCAGAGCTCTGCTGAGGAAAAATAAATGTCGGGCAAATTCCAGGGATGGTGGCTGCCCCGGATGCTCTCGCCAGCCATGCCCTGTTAAAGGCTGCCCACTGGCAGCCCGGCTCTGGCAGCACCTCTACAACTGGCAGCAGAAGGTAAAATGAGACCAAGCTGCATTTTTTCCCCCTTGTCCACCCAGCAAACTATTACAGCTTTTCTGCCAGGTCCTGTCCCCTGGGTCTCAGGGGAAGGAGCCGCCCCAGGAGGGGGAAGAGCGGAGGAGCCTGTCTGGCCGCCAGTCTCCATCATGCTCAGAAAAAAAAAGAATAAGAGAAAATTGTGCTGGATTTTTTTGTTTGGTTGTTTTTGGGTTTTTTTTTTTTTAATATATATGGAGGTTTTGTGGCTTTGACGCAGTTTCCTGAAAATCCTGCCTCATCCTGCCAGGGACTGAGCAAATGCACATCCCAGCCCTCGGCGTTGGGGAGAGAAGGAGGAGAAGCCAGGGAGGGAGAGAAGAAAGCCTTTGCCAAACTGGCCTGACCAGAATGTGACACAAGAGCAGGAAATGAGTCACGCCGGCAGGGCAGCTGCTCCCAGGCATTTGCATAGAAAGAAACCCCACCAAGCAGGGAGCTACACCGGCCCTCATCCGCTCCCGGTGCTCCAGCCCCGCGGCTGCCGGACCCGCTGCCGCACTCACCAGCACCCCCAGCACCCCGAGCTCAGCCTAGGAGGTGAGCCCTGGAGCATCATCCCTGCTCCACAGCTGGCTGGCTGTGCACCCCTGGATTTGACCAGTCAACTTCAGATTGGGCTGTTACACCCCGGATTTGCTTGAACCACAGCAGAGCTCCCCTCCAACACCCTGCCATGCAGTCCCCCTTGGCCAGCCCTCAATACCCACTTTGGCCCATGCTCTGGGAGAAAGCCCAGCATTTTTGCCCCAAAAGGAGCACCAGTTGTGCAGCCATTGCACAAGGGTAAGGCTCTCCCACGGGGCCAACAAGGGCATCACCATCCCTGCACCCAGCACACCATTCCAGACCTCCTCCCAGCTTCCAGTGTCACATGTGGGTGTCCTGGATCCCAGTGCCTGCGGGGCTGGGAACCTGCTTTGTGTGCTGTGGGGACCAGGCTGCACACCCTGCTTCTGGTCCCTCTTTATTAGTGTCAGAGACAGGAGGTTTCCCCTGCAGACACACTGCACACACACATGTGCATCTTCTCCCAAAGGCAGCAGGCTGGGAGGATGCCACAGCAGGCAGGTGACAGTGAGTGAGGGACAGGTGTGACTCCATGGCATGGCTGGGCACAAGTAGTGCATGTTGGTGGTGGTCCTGGGCTGGGTCAGCAGGTGACCATGGGGACCTCTGCCTTGTGCCTCTTCCATGGGGATGTTTTCCTCCTCCTCCATCCCACGCAGGAACAGGGGATGGCCATAAGCAGACACATTTAGTGTTGGAAACCAAACTGTTGCCACCCTGCAAGTTCCTTACACCTTAAAACCCAGCTTTAAAACTTAAGCTTCAGTGAAAACCTTCAGCATGTTAATCACATGGAGGAGGGTGGAGGGAGCTTTCACACAGGTGGCTCACACTGAGCCACCTCACCAGCCTGACGTGGAAGGGGACAGAAGGGGAGTGATGGTTTTTCTCTGATGAGTCAATTGGGTTATAAATGACCCAAGAAACACAGCACTTTGTATCACTTCCAGAGGGCTCAAGGCTTCTGGGGAAGGTGCAGGGCTGGGTGCCAGAGCCTTCAGAAGTGTTCCCAAGGGAGGGTGGTGGCAGACAGGGATGCTGTCACACTAACAGCCAACTGCTCTGTAAATCTCTGCAAACACCCTTCCTCTACCATCAGCTCAGCAGGGTCCCAAGCCCTAAACATCAAAATGAGTTTGGTGCCTCAGCTCTGCGGAGCAGCCAAGTTCATCCCTGCTCCCAGGGACATCGTCTGTACCAGGCAATGCCACCTCAATGCCAGAGCTAGTGACAAGTGCCTGAGCATCCTGGCTCTGCAGGGGGTACCTGCAGTCCAGCCAGTGCTCACTGAGGGCTCAGCAGAGATGCTGATACTTTACTGGGGGGACAGGGGGCAGGAAGTGTTCTTTCCAGAGCAGGACTAAGGGCTGCTGAAGGGAGGCCTCTGGCAAAGGGGAATGATGGCCTAGCAGTGGCTGGGAAAACTGGGGCTTGGGGGAGGTTGAGGGATGACACCAGGACTCAGCTGCAAACCACCTCTGTGGCCTCTTGGCATGGTCTGGGACCCACACAAAGATCCTGTGGAGGGGAGACTGAAGCATGGGCAGGCTTTCTGCAGCTTGCTCCTGCTGGTGTTCATCAGCCACCCAGCACTGTCAAGGGGCTTGGGAGCTGTGTAGGCAGAGGGGGCCCTCTCTACAGCCTTCCTCCAGGCAGCTCATGCTGGTTGTGGAAGGGCTGCCATGCCCAGCCTGGCTTTGGAGCTTCCCTTGCCAAGGGAGTTTCTCTGACATGGGCAGGAAGATGGCATCATCCAGATGTGGGTATGATGACAGAGTGCCAGTCCCAGGACAGAGGGATTCCCAGCCAGGAGTAGGGTGCATCTTTCAGCTTGACTAAGCCCCATCCCATCCACCTTCCTCTTTTAAGTACTGGTAAATACCAACCAGCTTCCCCAGCACAGCCACAGTGAGAGTACAGGGGGCCTGAGAAGCCCCTGCAGAAGAGCCCTGTGCTGGCTGGGGTGGGGATGGCGGCTGTCACTGGAGGCTGTCTGGTACTGTGTGTGTTTATAGAGACGTGAGAGTCATGAATAGTTTTGCGCTGACTTTTCAAGGAGAGGTTTGCCTCCACACGGCCTCCGCCAGTTGACTGCGGTTCTGACACATCTCGTGCTGCCCTGCCCAGCTCCCACCAGTCCTGGCTGCTGAATGGCTTGTAAAACCCTGGAGGAGAGGTACAGCCCATGAGCTCTGAGGCCTGGCACAGGAATTACATGGCAAACCGCTCCCTTTTCAGGAATTGGCACTTGAGCCCCAGTCCTGCAGCAGAAGCCATCAGGGTCTCCCTGTCAGAGTGACTCTTGGCAGGACCTGCCTGTGCACAGGGGGTTCCTGTAAAACTCTGTGTGGAAAGACCTGGATAATCCCCATACTGGGAGTGGTGTGGAATGCTCATCCCTCTAGCAGGCTGCCCTGGGTGGTCCAAGGCACTGGGATATAGGGTGCTGTAGTAGACACTACTGAGTGGTGTCTTCAGATGTTTGAGGCCGCAGATGGGGAATTCCTGCTAAATCCCTCCCAGAGGCAAATTGCCATCAGAGAGCGTCACCCAAGGGTCAGGTTTGGGCCAGATCCCGAAGCTGCTGACTGAGCCTTTGCCCTCTTGTCACTCCCCCACAAACCTGACTGTGGACCCTGAGCAATTTTTGATGTAAATACTTTGTTTTGAGCCATTGATGCTCTCACCAGTAGGACATGGATTTACACCAGCAATGTGCTTTATTCCCAACAGCTTGGCACATATGGCAGAGGTTAGATATACAGTGTCCCACGAAACAGCTGCGGAAACATTTGGTGGGAGAGCTGTTAACAGAGACACCTCTGGGCCCCGAGCTCTGGCAGAAGGTGCTGGGGCTTCTGGTTTGGGAAAGGCCCCAGGGGACAAACGGCTGTGGCTCTGCACAGGGAGGAAATGCACCTAAATGGTCCTGTGCAAAGTAACAGCCTATCTAGAAACCAGCCAAGAGGACACAGGAGGCTCTTGGGGGCACTTATCCCAGAATATTTGGAGTTGTAAGGGACCGACAAGGATCGTCGAATCTGACTCTTGGCCCGCACAAGACATCTTCAAGAATTAAACATCCTCAGTGCACCTGTGTTTTCCAAATGCTTCTTGAACTCAGGCAGGCTTGGTGGTATGACCACTTGTATGGGGAGCCTGTTCCAGTGCCTAACCAGAACCTTTTTCTAATATCCAGCCTCAACCTCCCCTGACACAACTTCAGGCCATTTCCTCGGGTCCTGTCCCTGGTTGCCAGAGAGAAGAGGTAAGTGCCTGCCCCTCCTGTTCCCCTGGCGAGGAAGTTGTATACGGCGATGAGGACGGTGCCCAGCACCAGCTGTGACCCAGATGTGCACTGATTCCAGGGCAATCAGCCTTTCTATGGACGGGCACCCTGAACAGCGCTGCCGCGTAGGGATGCTGGTGGCCGGGCAGGGTGGCCCTACGGCCGCTGCCGTGGCCACACGGGACATCCCAGGCGCGGCCTCCCCGAACGCAGCGGCGGAGGCCGGCGCCGGGCCCCACCGCCGGCCGTGTCCCCTTTAGGGCGGCGGGGCGGGCCGGG
>VZRH01007414.1:1090922-1120005 GCA_013397555.1 Urocynchramus pylzowi
TGTTACCGTCGGGGGCTTGCGACCCCCGGGCCGGCCATGAGAGCGGGCTAGGACGGACCCCCCGGACGCCTTTTTCCCCCTGGCCCTGGTGGGAAGTGAGAGCAGGTTGATTTGGGGTCCGCGGGGCTCTGAACCCCCCGTGGCAAAGCCCGTCCCCTCTCCCATCCCTCTCCGGGAGCGTTGGAGGAGCTGGGCGGGCTGTGCTGGGCTGGCGTTTGCTCTGAATGACCGAGCTTTCCCATTCAAGACCTCGCAATCTCGAAGCAGGCGAGAGGGCTTTTTTTTTCTTCTTTTTTTTTTTTTTTTTTTTTTTTTTTTTTTTTTTTTTTTTTTTTTTCTTCTTTTTTTTTTTTCCTGTCTTGTCTTTTTTACCCTCTTCCTTTTTTTCCCTGCTGTTCCTCCGATTTAGAAGCAAATCTCGGGGGCCGCAGAGAGAATTCGTTTTTCCGCCATCGTCATCGTCGCTATTATTATTATTTTTTTAATCTTCCTCCTTTTCCCGTTTTGGATCTTAACCCTTTGATCTGTTTCCTTTAAAAGACTCTGATTCCCAACTCCCATCAGGGGGAGAGGGAGGAGAAATACAGGGAAGGGAAAAAAAAAAGCCCGAGCGAGTCGCTGCCCTCAGCTGTTGGCCAGGTTTGGTGGGGGACAAAAGTCCCTTTAAAATATTGAATGTCAGTTGCAAACCTAAGAAAAGAAAAATCTGATCCGGAGTGCTAAATTTAGGAGCTTTATATGGAACTTGGACTCTGCTGCTGGATTTTGTATGGATTTTTTTCAACCTTTGGTAAGTTTCAGTTCACCTTCTGGGGTAAAAAGCAGCAAATGGCTTTTAGGGGTGGTTAGGACTTCGGGCTGTAGGTCCGACAGGATCATGTTGGGGTGTTTTTGACCATTTGTGTTGTTTCTTAACGAAGCGATGGGGGACGTTGCGTTTTCTTGCCGGATATTCCTAGAGTGCTGCTGTGTGGTTTATTTTATTCCCGATTTTAAAATCTGCTGCGGTTTTTTATTTATGGCGTGTGCTGTGGGGAGGGGGGAGCCTGTCCGTTCACCCTCAGCCTTCCCCTTTCAGGGAGGACAGACCCCGGCGTCCGCCCCTAGACCGCACTGAGCGAGCGAAGCGGCTGGGGGGAAGCGTCGACAGAGCTGCCGGCAGAGATGGCCGAGAATTGGAAGAACTGCTTCGAAGAGGAGCTCATCTGCCCCATTTGCCTGCATGTCTTTGTGGAGCCGGTCCAGCTGCCCTGCAAGCACAACTTCTGCCGGGGCTGCATCGGGGAGGCGTGGGCCAAGGAGTCGGGCTTGGTGCGGTGCCCGGAGTGCAACCAGGCCTACAACCAGAAACCCAACCTGGAGAAGAACCTGAAGCTCACCAACATCGTGGAGAAGTTCAACTCCCTCAACCTGGAGAAGCCCCCCTCAGTCCTGCACTGCGTCTTCTGCCGCCGGGGCCCGCCGCTGCCGGCCCAGAAGATCTGTTTGAGGTGCGAGGCCCCGTGCTGCCAATCCCACGTCCAGACCCACCTGCAGCAGCCCTCCACGGCCCGGGGGCATCTCCTGGTGGAGGCGGAGGACGTGCGGGCCTGGAGCTGCCCCCAGCACAACGCCTACCGCCTGTACCACTGCGAGGCCGAGCAGGTGGCCGTCTGCCAGTTCTGCTGCTACTACAGCGGGGCCCACCAGGGACACTCGGTCTGCGACGTGGAGATCCGCCGCAATGAGATCCGGGTGAGTCCAACCATCCTGGACACTCGGGTTTGCCCAGCCTGGGGACCACCCAACCACCCTCTTCCCTGCCAAGTCTGTTCCCCTGTGTTTGTGTAGGACCTACACAAAATCCATCCTGGCACTGCTCCTCCTTCCGCCTGGGGTCCCCCCGTGGCGGACATGTTGGGTGGCCTCCCAGCTAAGCAGTGACGGAGCCTGTGGGTGCCAGGGGGCTCCCCAGGGAAGGTGTCTGTGCTGGGGGGCCTTTGTAGCTGTTGAGCTGTGGGACCTACGGCCCCTTGGGTGTGCACTCTGCAGGGAAGGGTTGCGGTCTTGGGCCAGGGGCTTTTGGAGGGGCTGTCTGCCAGGTTTGTGCTGGGCTATGCAGCTGTTTGGGGGAAGGCAGAAGAGCTGCCTGCATCCGAGGTCGAGTCACCCCAAAATTGGGCTTCCTGGGAGGACAAAGCGGCTGCAGGAGCAGACCCTGTCCATTGTAAGGCCTGTGAATGTCAAACTGCCTGCTCTTCCCACTGCCTCCCACTGGGGCCGGTGGCCGCCATCCTCTTCCCCCCGGCAATGGAAGAGCTTGGTGTCAGAGACCCGTGACGTGTCAGAGACCCATGACGTCTCACTGGTGGGGATTCAGTCTTGGGGTTTGGCCAAATAATGTGATTTTTTATTAGGGGGCACAGGGCAGCCTCTCTCCCTAGAGCAGCTTGGGCTGTTGTGCTGGATTCGAGGGAAAGCGGGTCTATATTTTGCTCTTGGCCAGGCCATCTGGCAGGAGCTTTCACCCCTGGCTCCCCACCCTCCAGTTCTGGCGGGCATTTACCAGCCCTGCAGCCAGCCCTGCCGTGACCCTTCTACCACCTTCCCCCTTTTCAGGGTTGCCCCTCCGCTCCCCCTCCGACCCTTCGAAAGAGGCTCGGCGTTTGTCTGCCGAATAAATATTTAACAATGAATTGAATGGTGATTACTGTAAAATGGGGATGATTTCCTGTGTATTTTAATGTTGCCAAAATGAGTCACCATTTAGCAATAAAAAAAACCCGAAGAAGTCATAAATAAAAATTGCAGTATAATTACTTTCCAATTGGATGGCCAGGCCTGGGAGTGGGGCGGGGGGGTGCAGCTCTGTGTAGAGAGGAGCCAGCCTGAGCTCACAGGAAGGTTATTTTCCTCTCCAGGTTTTTTGGGGGAAAACCAGGGACCTCCGCAGAGGTGCCAGCAGCTCCGCCACACACGCTGGAAGGGGAAAGACCCAGTCAGTCTTTTGGAGAAGCGCTTTTCTGCTTCTATTTATAGGGAGTCATTTTGGTTTCCCTCTGCCAGGGTGGGGAGCCACCTCGGGAGGGCTTTGCAGGGCTGGGATGGGGTTCTCATGTGCATCTCCCAGGAGCCTTAGCCAGGGACCGAAACTATTTTTCCAGGTCCTTTTCCAGGACACTTTGATCTCATTTATTCCCGCTCTTGCTGCATGTTTTTTTTGTTGTTGCTGCCGTTGTTATGGCTGGATGTTCGCCGCTTCTTGCGGATGCACACTGCTAATGACCTGGCAGAAATCTGCCACTGCCTAGGCTGGATTTTGGCCCTGGCTTGAAATTTTAGGATATGTGGCCAGACACCAAAAGCGTTAGATGGTTGTATCGTAGAGCCATGGAATTATTTTGTGACCTTGGCCAAATCCCTCGGCACCTCCATCGCCGCGTTATCTTAATTTCCTTTCTCTGTGATGATAAGCTTGTCTCTTCCCGCTGGGCGCGTGGCTCGGTTGGGTGCACGGAGTCTGGGTCAATGAAGGACAGCACCTTCATTGTGGGAGGGTGGGGGACGGTGTGCCTAAAGGATCCTCCCTATATAGTTGAATCAGTTCTTCCATGAAGTGGCTGGAGTAGGGATGAGCCCCTAGGAAAAGCACCCAGCAGGTTGCCAGCCCTTGCTCCATGGCCGTGGCTAGGTCTCCAGCTGAAAGCTGCCGCTTGCCAGCCAGCAAGGAAGGTGGCCTCGCCTTGTCGGCTCCCGAATTAGGGTGCATGAGCTCAGCTGGTGACGGCTTCCCGCCTGCGGGAGCTGGGCCCGGGATTCCTGGCTGCTTGCTCACCCTGCAGCGGCGGTGAGCCGCACTTGGAGCATCCCGAGAAAAGATGGACTGGGACTGAGGGGCAGATGAGTAACGCTGGGCTTGGGAGGTCCGGGGGAGGCCCCATTGTGAGAGGTTTGTTCCATGTGTGGCTTGCATTCAGAAAGCCGTTAATTGAGAAATGAGTCAAAGTTGGGAGGATCCGAGCCCTGACCTTGGTGCGGGGGACTCGCAAGTGTGGGGGTTGCAACATCAGCTCGCTGTGGAGGGGATGTCCCCCGTGGTCCGGAGGAGGGACTGGAGCCTGCAGACACGCTCCCCGTAAACTCTGCTTTCTTAGCGTGTGTTCCTCTGGCTGTGTTGCCAACCTGCCTCGAAGGGCACCTTACTCCTGGTTGCAGACCGGTTTGAAGGGAAAAAGGGGCTGAAAACTCTTTGGGGACAGCACCAGCGCTTTGTCAGCTGAGCTGGCAGTTGGGGCAGAAGTGCCCTGGCTGGGTGATGGAGGCTGGGGGTGGGTGTCTGTGCAGGGTTTGCCTGATGTGGAACATGCGCCTGGTGGGTTTGGGGGAAGGACCCCGCTCAGCGTTAGGTGCAGCACAAGCCCGCAGAGCCCTGGCTCAGAATTAGTTGAACTCTACGGTGCAACTGTAATACAAACAGTAAATAAAATATGTGGTTAATCTTTCTTTCGTGGGCGTATAAAGTGCTTACCTCCCCTTCCCCCCGTGAGATGTTTTCTCCTTTGTTTCCTGTTTTTGTAGCGCTTCAAGAGGAGAGGGGGGGAAGAAAAGCCAACAAGGCACCCTCTTTTCTTTTTTTTCTTTTTTTCTTTTCCTTTTTTTTTTTTCTTTTTGCTTCTTCTCATTTTGTTTGTGTCAAGGTCTCAAAATGAAACAGTTTTTCTTCCATCTTTGCCATTGCTGCCCCAGCCACGTGCCTCCTGCCTGCACGGGGGAACCTGCTTCTAAGGCTGAAAAAGAAAGTTGCTCCAGTGCAAGGCTGATGTTTTGCTTTTTATTTTTTCTCCATCCAAAAAGGGGGAAAATGCATTGCTGGGGTTGGAGTATGGGTAAGAAGTCAGCAATCAGAGAAAGAGACTCACTTGTGGGGTATTACCATGGTTGCCCTGTCTTTGTGTGGGACACGGTTGATTGAGGCCAGGTACATCTGAGCTTGCTCAGAGGTTTCCCAGCTGCCTGTCCTCAGCTAGAGGTGCCACCAGTGGAAAAGGGCTTGGGTAGAGAGGCTCTGCTTCTGTTTTGTTTTGGAGGAAGGAGACAGATTTCTCCCTGTCCTAGCTTCCTAGAAATCCCTTCAAATGTTGAAGATCTCTGATGGCTTTAAACATTAAGTGGGAGAAAATGCATTGTGGTGCTGAGACCTGGAGGAAAATATTGCGAATCCTCCTGCAGGTGTGTAGGAACAGCATCCAGCACTGTCCATGGAGCAGTGCATGTTCAGCAAATCCAAGGGGACAGGGACCAGGCTGCTGAGTCCATCTGCAACTCATTGGGTTAGGCTTTCTTTTTTGGCAGCACCCCACAAAAAGCCAACTCATGTGCTTTCTAAATTATGAGAACGAGGAAAGGTGAGTGCTTGGTAGGAGCACAGGAAGAGCTGGATCTCAGGTCTGTACCAGAAACTCTGATTCTTTGCCAGCTTTGGCCACCACGAAGTCCCACGTGGCATCCCCATGCTGCCATCAGTGCCAGGGATGTTTTGCTGGGACCAAGGGAGTCCCACTGGTGGGGAAGGTTGGTATCAGCTTCACTGCCAGGCTTCTGGCATGTGCTGCTCTAGGTTGTTTTACTCTGAAACAGGTTTGGTAACTTGTGATGGACTGGATTTTTACAGGCTTACTTATTTTCCAGATGACTTGTTTATGAGGAGCACGGCACGCAGCTCACTGCAGGCATTGTGAGTGCAAGTGCCCAAGTGCTTGAGTGCTAATTTAGCTCTCGTGGCTGTAGGTGGTGTGGCTGGTGCCTGGCAGGCATTTGCTGTGGCACTTTTTGAGCATACCCGGTCCCCAGACAATTTTTGCAGCAGGTCCTACAAAGCAGGAGTTGTGCATCTTCTCCCTGTGCCTGTCATCTGAACCTCCACCAGCTCCCCAGAGCTGAACTGCCAGCCCAGCCCAAGGGTTAGGTCAGCCTAACCCAGGTCTTTCCTTCTCTGGCTTTGCTTATGCCCTAATTCCTGCCCAGGGGCCTCAGGAATGTGGTACTGTGCTCCTAAATGTGGCTGATCATTGTGCCCTGAGATGCTGTCAGTTGGTCACGCTGCCATGATGAGCACTGACTTCTTGGGCCTTGGGCAGTGGCAGAAATCCCAGCACCCACCTAGCCTGGCTTCCAAGCTCCGTGCCCCTCACCACATTGATCTGTCAGGCTTTGCTGCTCGGTGTTGTCAGGGGCAGCAGATTTCAGTTCAAGCCATAGCAGCCTGAGCTGTCTTAGAGAGGTCGGGGGGGCTGAGCCACTCTGCTGCAAACCCCTCTGGGTTTGCTGGCCAGGCAGCAGTGGGTATCTTGGCAGTCCCAGATCTTTGGCTGAGCTGGAGCAGTCTCCTGCCTCTGCAGGGTTTGGATTAAGGGTTTTTCCCTGCTGCTTTTCTGCTAAGCTTGAACATTTTCTGTGCCCTCAGCCCCTCAGGTTGCCAGCGGTTGGTTGCTCCAGACCTGCAGCTGCAAGTCTTTTGTGTAGAGTCAGTCTGAGAAGTGGCAGCAGAGATGGAGGGTGCTGGGAGGCAGCCTGGTGGGTTGGGTGGGAGGGAGGAGACTTGTGTGGAGGGGACAGCCTTGGTGAAGGAGTAGGACAGGGGCTGCTGTGGAGAATGCTCTCTTCCCATAGGGGACAACGCAGTGTGGATGGGAGCTGTCGGAGAGTGAGGTGGAAAGAAGAGAGATAAGGAAAGGTTCACCTGAGGACCTTGGGCTGCTTTGCAAGGAATGGCAACAAAATGTATCCCAGGCTTATACCCCTGCTCACCGGACTGCCCTGGCCTACCTAGAGCTTTCCACCCTGAAGCCCTCCTCAGCAGTGACTTCAAATGAGCCCCTGAGACGGAGGTGTCGTGGTCTGGTCTCTGAACTAGGAGGTCTGAGCCCAGCTTTGTCTGGTGATGAGGGCATAATGAACTTAGCCCAGACCCTTGTTTAATCTAAATGTATCGTGTGATACTTATGTGAGCATCATGTGTCTGCTGGCATGGAGGTGATCAGCGTGCTGTTCTCCTCAAGCCCATGAGCATGATGGAGAGGGAGAAATAGGAGAGGCATGAGCTGCAGTGGGACACCCTGGACTTCTCTCCACCCCTCAGCCTCGTGCCTCACACGAGGGAGTCTGGGTGAGCCCTTCAAGGAATGTGCAAGCCCCAGGACTGTCCTTCCCTTCTCCCCTCCCGTTGTTCCAACAAAGCACTGTTCTCAAGGTCTCCCGCGTGCTCATTCGGGCCTGGTCCTGCCAGAGGGGCATCCACGGCCTCTCTGCTGCTTTGGTCTTTGCCTCTGGAGCCAAGGAGTTGCCTCTGTCCTCATCTGAGCAGGAGGAGCAGAAGAGGGGCTGGCGAAGGGGGTGGGAGGAGAAGGCAGATTTCCATGTCTCACAAAGGGCACAAGCGATCAGATTCGTGCAACTGCCCAAGAATAAAGAGGCTCTTACAGTGCTGGCTGCCCTGACCTCTCTCCTCTCTGCTCCAGAGGACAGCGTGTGACCACACAGGGATTTCTTAGCTGTACTTGGGAGGCGGGCAGCGGGCTTTCTATCCCCAGATCTGTCTGCAGCTTGCCTTGCAGCATATTGGCCTATTTTTTGCTCATTACCTATCTGTTTACTGGAAATCTTGGTACATGGCGATAATTTCTTCTTTTCTTCTCTTTAATTTCATGTAATTGTTTTGGGTTTTTTTTTTCAATCTGACACTGAAATGGGGCTGAGAGCAGCAGTGCTTCCAGAGCAGGGACAAAAGTAACCAGGAAACACAGGGCAAGAGAGGAGGGATCGACACCGAAACAATGAAATAGCCAAGCAAGGAAAGACTGAATGCTCAATAGCACAAGCCTTTGCAGAAATGCCTGGCTAGTGCAGCATTTTATAATCAGCTTCTGTGCAGGGCTGGCCTGCAACAGTAGTGTGATGGGGGAGGAATGCTTTGAATTAGCTGGATGCCAGAATTAATTCTGTCAGAATTCAAATGTACATGTATGTACGGATTTATAAATAAACACTTGGAGCAGGATTTTGCTTTGCCACACAGGCTTCAGGGCAGAATCTGGTCTGGCCTGGCTTTTTTGCTTAAAAAAAAAAATAAAATGCTATGGATCTGGGCTAGGTTCTGGTGACTTTGTCAACTTCCTGCATTTATCAGCAGCCTGTAGGCTGAGGACATGCTGGTTGGGTTGAAGTAAGGGGGATGGCACAGAGGACTCAGAGCTGCTGAGCTTGCTTGCAGTGGTAGCCAATTTTCTGCAATGAACCTCTGTTTGCTGGAAGAGAGGGTGAGGCAGATGCTGGGGGACTGGTGGGGAGAGGTGAAATTTGCAGGGCCAGGGATGTCCTGTTCTTCCTTTCCTCCACAGAAGGACAGAGGCAGCTACCCCTCCTTTTCCTTGGAGAGCTACATTGAGCATACTTGGGAATGGGAGGAGGAGATATCTGGTCCCAAATATGGAGGGAGGGATGGTTATTCACAGGCATGGGACTCTGGATGCACGCAAAAGTTTTTACATATGTCCCCCAGATGAACTCGGGGAAGAGGTTCTCAGTCCTGGATCCTTTCTGATAAGGACAGCTTCAGCCTGTTCTCACCAGGGCATCATGGTTGTCCCTCTTCTGTCTTGTGATTCTCTTGTGATGGTAACATGAGCAGAAGTTCCCAGCTCAGCGCAGTGCCCTGCACTCTGCAGCGGTGCCGTTGCGCTCCAAGCACGCTCCAAGCCATCCGTTTGCTGAGATGATGTACCAGAACTGTTAAAAAAACCCTCAAAACATGAATTAATTTAATTTCTCTGTTTCTCCTCTTGCCCCTACCTTTCCTTTTCCAGTTTCTTGCTGTGTGGATGCTTTGATGGGGGGGCTGTCTGGAGTGGGCTGGGAAGAGCCGAGCTGTGGATGGCTCCAGATGAGGCAGTTGGCAGGGAGTGATGTTCCGGATGGCTGTGTCTCTCTGAAATATGAGTAAACATTGTCAGAGCAGCCGACTATATGATCTGGGGCTTTGGGAGGGCTGATCTGCCTTTTCTTCCCTCCACCCATCTCTCCCTGTTCAGGGTCCCCCATTTGCTCGGCATCACCCAGTTCTCCCTGCCTGGGTGACCTGGAAGCTTCATCCTAGAGCTGTAGCTTTGGAGAAAGGGAAGGAAAATCCTGCATGTCCTAATGGAGGCAGTGTTTTCCCTTGCCATACGACAGCTTAATCTAAACCCTCATTTGAGCCAGTTATTGTGTGGCTTTAAAACCCCATCCCCTGGAAACTAGTCTCCCACCCCCTTCCCTCCCAGTCAATCCTGGTCGGTGGAGCCGGGCTCCAGGGTTTGGTGCTGGGCCACACGCAGACACAGATCGATCACGCTGGGGGGTGGTTGATATTTCTGTGGCAATGGTTTTTATTGCTGGTTGCGGTTGTTGGGTTGTTGGTAAGTCGGGGGGGTTGGCGCGCGCTGTAATGGGCTTGTGCGAGTGGCAAGGGGAGAGCGAGGCTAATGGCACTGCGTCCTTCTGCTCATTATCCTCCTGCTACAAGGGGGGGCCGCATCCCTCTCCCCATCTGAATCCGTGTGGAGCTGCCGCCTCTGCGGTGGGAGCAGGTTTTCCCTGCAGGTGAACTCCTCTGCGCTCAGACAAAGGGCTGGGGGTGCCGGTGCCTCCCTTTGTTCTTTTCCTGTCCTGGTGCACCCGCCTCTGACGGCAAAAAGCCCCTTGAAGCGTGCCTCTCAAATGGATGGAGCGGAATAAATGTGCTGCGAGGTCTCTGTCCCCCTCACAGACCCTTTGGGGACAGTGCGGGGGCGGGTGCTGCGCTCCCCCTTCCCTCTGGTATTGTGCTAGCCCCTTAGTGATGGGGGTGGCCAGATCCAGGAGGGAATTACTGCAGCTCTCCTGCCACAGCTGCACTGTTGTGGTTGGGTGGCTGAGGCCTTCGAGCTCTGTTTGGTCAGAGGTAGTTTGGTTGCAGGGGGTGGGGACGGAGCCTGCCCCCGCCAAGGGAATGGGAGCACATCTGGGGGCTGTTTTCCTGCCTCTGCCTGCTGGCATCCTGCACAACAGGGCATCTGGGCAGGGACCTGGAAATAGTGCCTGGTGTGAAAACCACCCCTTTCCAAACGCTTCTCCCAAGCATGTAAGCCCAGCAGGTAAAACCAAGGCCTGTCCTCCAGCTAAGGAATTTGTAGCTTTTTACTTAGAACAGGAGAGAAAAAGATCATTTTAATCTCTGCAACAATCTAAAGTCTGGATGGGGAAGTCAGGATATTACCCTAATTTAGAGGTAAGCAGAGGTGGGGAGACCTGCTAGGAGTCAGAAAGCCCATGGCAAGGTGGGGAAACAATCCTGGAGACTGGAGCTTTCTTTCCTGATGGTGATAGCTTGAAGGACGTGGACCCTGCTAGCTGCCCCCATCCAGGCACTTCCTCCCCTGGTCCTCCCCAGGGCTGGTTCCTGATACAATCTATGAATGCACAAGGTATTAATCTCCATTTACCAAAGTGCTTTTCAGCAATATGATAAATAATAATAAGGTGGAGAACAAAAACTAAACCTTCTTCTCTCTATGCATTAAAACTGCCCACTGGAGCCTTCCTCAGGAAATACTCCTCCTTCCCAAAACACAAGGCCTGGCTTTTCAGGAGAGAGAGCAAGGAGGCATCTGAAAAGACAGCCTTCATGTACACGCTGCGTCCAGTAACTGTTGACAAAGGCATTTGAGGAAAACCTTGTGCTTCCCAAAAAGTGGAGGCTGGGAGTGTCTGTCAGTTTGGGTGGGGGATGGAGGTACCCAGGGGAAAGGGACCCCCTCAGCCCATCTCTTCTGGGTCTGGTGGAGGGAGCAGGCATTGATGTTTTGAAGGTCAAGCAAAAGTCACGAGCTGGCCCTGTGGCAGCTGTGCTGGCTGGCAGGTAAGGGGAAGCACCACAAAATCACGATAGCGGCCTGGTTTTTCTGTGAGTACAATCTCACCAGGGAATGAGGAGCTACCGTTGTTGGTCCTTTCTGCTCTAGAAAATGGCAGTGGGTCACAGCTAGAAATGGCTTCTCTGGCTGTACACTGACTGCTGGCACTACTCCCCCAGTCCCTGTGCAGTTCTCAGCACATCCCATAACATACTTGTGTCTCCACCGCATCCTCTATGAAAGAGGATAATGAAACTGAAAGGGGGAAGCAGGGCACACTGGAGGCACCTTGGACTACCAAGCTTGAGGAAGCAGTGCTGGTCTGCCAGAGACCTGAGGAGCTGGATTTTGGAGTCAGAAAATGAAATGCCAGGTAGGCAGAGAGTGAAAGACACCTTATGTGAGGACGGAGACTGAGCGTCAAATAGGGCTCACGTGAATCAGCAGGACTGGAGTTGTGCAGAGCAGTTCCCCTGGCTCCCTGGGAGGATGGAGCTGACTGGGGTCTGAGCTGTCGAGCTCTGATGGCCGAGTCAAACCTGGAAGATAAATGATACTTCAGGGGCCTGAGATCAATAATGTCAAAGGCTGATCCGTAATCGGGTGAGATTAAAAACCAATGACAGCCCTTCTCCTAGGAGCACGAGTCAGCACCTTGAAGGAGAGCAGCAGGGTTTGCTCCTTTCCAGTTATTCCCTGGTGGTGCCCACATCCAAAATCCACCTTCCCTGGCTGCCCTCTGCAATATCAGTGATTTCCCTTTTCAATCAACATCGACCATGTCCTGCAGGTCCCCTACAGCTGAGCCCTCTTCACTGGTCCCTGTGCAGCTGGTCCAGAGTGCTCCTGTCCTTGAGAGAGTGGCTGAGTTGGAGACAAAAGCAATGTAGTCTGCTGCAGGCCACCAGCCTCTTTCAGTGCCTGGGGGTGAGCTGGGACTGCAGGAGGTAGAGGAGGAGAGGAGATGCTGAAGCAGGAGGTCATATTGATGCTGTGGGTACCATGTTATGCCATGTTTTGAAAGATGCTTGGCTTTGGGGAGCATACTGGGGAGAGGAGTTTAGGAAATGAGGGCTGCTGATAACTCTTGCCTTTTGTCCTCAATATGTTATTTTTATCTGTATTTATCAATTAATGGGTACCATGAGTATTTAGCCACCCATGAGCAGGAGACAGGTGGGGTGCATGCTCATGCTGATTTTGGGGGTGCTGATGTTAGATTTTGTCATAGAAGTGTTTTTTCTCCTGGTTGGGTGCTAAGCAGAGAGCTGTGTCCCCCAGCTGGCAGCAGCCTGGCATGGAGAAAATGGAAATGATTTATTTGCAGGAGCAAATTAAAATAAACTTGAGTCCCTTCTTTTCAGTGCGTTCTTAAAGGGGTGCGCAGGGTACAGGGCAGGGCCGTGCTGTGGCTCCTGTGAAGGGCACTAGGAAATACGATGTTGCAAGGGCAATTGAAGGAGAAGGGGCCATGTTGTCTCCTGCTGCTGCCCCTTTTGAGCACACAAGGAGCTGTAGTTGCCATTTGCCTTTGCCCCGGGCTCCTCTTCCCCTTCCTCCCCACTCCCCCACCCCTTCCCCGCCAGGAAGCCTGGCCTTTGTGTGAAGTGATGCCTCCTGACATCAGCCAGGCGCACCATTTCCTCCGCAGCAGGGAGGGTGAGCGGGCAAGGAGAGGGATGCCACGTTCCCCAGGGTGTGATGTATGGTCTGGGCTTGCTGGAGCACAGGGTGACAGCACTCCCGGGGTGGCTGTGTGCCCATCTGAGATCCTGTGGGGAGGTGGCTGTCCCCAGCCTTACTGGTATGGTGATTCGGTGGAGCTTTGCCTGCTTGTGCTGTTCTGCCTGAAAACACCACACCAGTGTGTTGCTTTTTGCTGCCTAAGACTCTGATTGCTTCAGTGGCATCTTTATGGGACCCCTCGAGGGATGCATTGTTGGGCTTTATGTAGCTGAAGTTTGACCAGCACTGGATGCAGGGTCTTGCTCTGGGGTTGGCATTGTAGTGCCATGGAGCAAAGGTGCAGGGGCTCAACAGTAAGGCAGGAGCAGGGCTGATGTCTCCTGCTGGCCAGGGCTGCACCAGAGCTCTGGGAGCATCCTGTAGTCCATGCGGACACGTCGCTTCGGAAAGGGCAGGTTGCAGGTCACCTGCGAGGGGATTTGTGGGATGTGGGCTCCTGGCTTCTCCTTGCAAGGGGGCTAGTGCAACACATGGGAATTGGCCAAGTGCCTGCCAGCAAGAAGCCACTGCTGGCACCTTGCCAGGAGTTTGGAGGCCTTGCATCACTTTAATTTGAGATGTGTTTACTAGGGGTTGGCATTTTGCTGCTGGCTGGCTGGAAACTACAGGTCCCAGCATGCTCCCTCACGTGTCACCCAGAGGGAGCGTGGTACCACAGGGTTTGTAGTCTCGGTGCTTGCCACTTCGGGATTTTGCTGTAACTGGGAAGGGCTCTGATTCAGCATCGCTGGGCACATCCAGGCTGCAAGACATGGGACTGGTCCCTGCCTCCTGTTTTCCTATCCTTCTGCCACCCACTTGCTCAGTGCAAGACCAGGTTGGCCTTTTTATGTCACCAGGCTGGGGAGGGGATCTGGTCCTATTCTTACTCGTTTGCAACGTAAATATTTTGGTCCCGAATACGTTGCTGGGAGCTGGGTGTCACGTTGAGGAGCATGATTCATTCATGCTGTTGCTGCTCAGAGCACAATGAGGCAGCCCTGGGACAGGTCCCAGAGATTTCCTGTGATCGCGGCTGGTGGGGAATTTGGGACGTCACGTTCGAGTAAGTCAGAGCGCTTTTTGCACAGTTCCTGCAAGCCAGGAGTACTGTGCCATGCCTAGTGCATTCGGGACTTGCCATCCCCAAAATGTGGTCATTGTGGGTGGCTTGCATTTCCAGAGGGAGAAATAATAAAGAGCAAGGCTGAGCTCCTGTTCTTGCCTTCTCCAGCTGCTGGTGTGCAGAAAAGCTTGCAGGGTGTAGGGCTTTGTGCCTGGTCCCAGCCAGCCTAAGAAATAAAGGTACAAAGCAATGCAAGTTGAAAACCTGCTTCACATCGAGGAGACTCAGGCAGAGTTTCTCCAGTGGGACCAGAGCATCCCTGTGTATTTTAGAGGGATGTGGGACAAGCTGAGGTGAGACGCTGGGCAGACAGGCCGGAGCAGTGGAAGATGCCCCTTCATCCTATGCTTCCACTGGCAACGCTGTGCTGCCAGAAGGGACATTTCCTGTCCCACTGTGGTCACTGGTGCAGGATAGGCTGCACCCTCCACCCCAGGACTGGTTCCCTCCATCCCCCCGTGTGTCACTTTGTCCTCCCCGTGCCACTGAGAGCCAGGTGTGGGCAGCGCCCAGATTCGTTCTGGCATCCTTCGTTAGACACTGTTTGTTCATGCTGCATTTTTCTTTTTGCTGGCTTGTTTGGACACGCACTGGTACATTCACGGCACTCAGGCAGTAACGTGAGTCTCTTTCCCATTAGGAAAGGGGCCAGGATTTGGGGGGGCTGGGAGGGTGGCTTAAGCAGTAGTTTTTGAGATATTTCCTTCTGCTGCCACACCCTGTGTGAAAGAGCAATATCCGCGGCTTCAGCTGCTATCGCAAGGCTCTGAACGTCTCTCTTTTAATATAGATTGGTATCATTTTGCATTTTAAAGTAAAAACACGCTGCAAGCTGCAGACAGCTGTCGGTTGGCAGCTTTGTTTGAACATCTGGTATTGCTGGGCTGCTGTTCAGCGCGATCTAACTATGGGATTCATAAAGATTATAATCCGGGCTTTCAGATTCTCAACAACCACCTCACAAAAAAAAAAAAAAAAAAAAAATTGGTAAGAGAAAAAACCCAGCAGGGAGGCAGTGGAGGGTCCTTGGTGTTCAGCAGACTGTGGTCGTGGTCACTGGGGTGGATGGACTCGCTGTACCTTTCCTTGGCTGCCCACAGGTGCTGACAGGCTGCTTCCAGCCTGCAGAATGCCAGGCACTGGGGAGCTGTAGAAGTGCGAAGTCTTTTCCCCGCTTCTGTTTTTTCCAGCTTGTGTGCTGAATCTGGTCTCATACTCCTCTGGGTGGTGTCTGGCGCTGGTGAGCTGAAGCAGCAGATTCTGCTGTGGCTTTCAGTAGATGTTTGTAACAGTTGTCTGCAGCAAGAGGACTTGGTTTCTTTTACTTTAAAGTAAGTGATGGAGGAGCCAAGGCTCACAGTAAACATCTTGGCATGTCAAAACCTCATTTCCAAGAGAAATGGAGTCCGCTTTTCTTGAAGCAACTGAAAGGTTGAGATAGCCACCTCTGTAAGCCCCATCCATCCTTCTGCAAGTCAGGCACTTTCCTTGGCACCTTTGAGAATTAAGCGACCTCTAAACCCTTAACAAGTTTTATAAATCTTGTTAGTTGATCTGCATTTTTGCAAAGCTCTTTGAATCCAGCCTATTGGTGCATAAGTCACCTTGACTTTCCTCAAGGCTTTGACTCCCAATTCACTTTCAGGCTCCATTTGTCAGTTGGAGGTGTACAAAAACGTCCCCCTTATCTTTATTAGAGAAAAAAAAAAGCTGCCTGGAGAAATGTAGCTGCACTTTAGTTGGTGCAGGCCAGTAATAGACGTGCATATAAACCTGTTCTGTCCTTGTTTGTGTTGATTTAACTTACCAGTACAAATTAAAATAGCCTTGAGCGGTTGGAAGTTTAACTAGATCAGTTGGGAGGAAAAAAAATAAAATCATGGCCTTTAAATCAAAGGAGGGTTTTCTTTCTAGTGCTGCCTGAGTCTGGAGAGGTGCCTTGTGCAGCTGGACCCCTTGTCTTTGGCTCACCAAATGAGACACTCATGGGGCACGTGGCTGCAGGTCATTGCCAGTGACCTCATGGCCGGGACGTGGGTACACGTGGGTATTGCTGCTGCTGCTCTGCCCCTCAGAGCTGTCTGAGCTCCCCATAAAACCTGTTTATGCTTCCAGATCCTTGTGCCAGGCTCCCTCCAGAGCAGAAACTAGAAATCTGGGGGGGTGGGAAACCAAAGAGCCTGTTGTTCATAGCTCAGGGCTTCCCATGGCAGGAGTCAGCCTGGTGGGTGTGGAGTGGAGGTCTTTGGGCAGGGGAGAGGCTGCTCAGCCTGCAGTGGGAGCAAGGGTGGAAGAGGCTGGCTGTGTTTCACCCCTGCAGGGAGAAGGCTCTGAGATCACACAGGCCAGCTGGATCTTGAATCCAAGATGTTTATTTGGAAGGGGGAGTGAGGGTTTCTCAATTTTGCAGGGCTTGCAGATGGGGATAGGTTTGCTGTCAAGCAATAGGATGGGACTTTGCAGAATGGCTCCTTTGTAAGGCAAACCATTCCCCCAGCCACAGTTTGGGGACAACTGGCTGAGACCCTGAGATTTTGTCACATTGGGAAGATTTTGAAATTCAACAGAGCTGGACAAGACTGGGACAGCAGCAGATCGAGGCAGGATTGGGGGTGCTGCCAAAGCCTGTTGAAATTTTATGGGGGTTATGGGAGGAGCAACTGAGAAATGATATGTCAGAGGACTGGTGTGAGGACTTTGTGATTCAGCTGAGTTTCAGCACAGAGTGATCTCCCTTTGCTGCCCAGACTGCCACCACTGGAGCTGGCAGAGTGCTTGTGAGAGCCAGCTGGGGGAGATGATTCCACCAAAGACAGACTGCTTTTTTTTTTTTTTTTCTGGATGAATTTTATATCTGTATCTGTGGTTGGGAAGGGGCAGATGTATGAAAACAGACATGAGGGAGAGAAGGATTGTAGGGCCCCCCTAATGTCCATATAAATTGATTGAAGCATTTGAGAAACCACAAGTACAGAGTGTGCTGGAGGCAGAAAGGGCAGGACTTATTACATGATCTTTTAGGCTCTGAAAAACTGTGAAATCTGGTGAATCCCACTCAATACAGTTACAGGCCCCAGATTTTATTTTCTGGCATGGCAGGGATGAAGCACAAGGCAGCGCTGGTCATGAGGACCAGTTGTGCTCCAGGTGTTGGTGTCAGTCTGAGCTCCCAAATGGCTGGAAACAGTTGCTCAAGGCACTTGGGTCTGGGTGTCTGAAACTTTCTGGATGTCACAAACCCCTCTGCTTTCCCTGCAGTCTCCCAGTGCTGGTGCTCCTGAGTTGGTTACTCAAAGGGCATTTGGTACTGGGCAGGGCAGGTTTGTGCTAGGGCCTGCAGCCAGAGCCCTGTGCTGGAGACGGCTCTGCAGCAGGGTGAATTTTGGCACTAATTTATAAGCAGCCCTAAACATGTACATTTTCCCCCTAAAACTGAAAGAGGTGGGGAAAAGAGCTCCTCCCCTGTATCCCTGGTGGCAAAGAAGATGCAGGCCTTGTCCTTCATGAACACAGAGCTGAGCCCTGTGACTGTGCCTGCCTCTCCTCGCTCCCAGGCGAAGGTGGCCTGTGCTGTCCTCCCGCCGAAAGCTGGCTGGGGTGGGCTCTTGGCCAGTGCTCACACCCAGGCCTGGGAGGGGATCTCTTCTCCCTCCCTTCCCAGCAGAAAGAAAAGAAATTTCTTGAGTTCCTCACTGCCCTGAAGGCCTGGTAGCGCCTGCAGCCCCAGCCCTCAGAGGTGGTCTTTCCATCTTGCTCCTGCACCACCCAAATGCAGCTGCTGTCCCTGTGGCATTGGGACACAGTGTGGGAGCATTTTCCCTGATGGGATGCTGTCTCTCCTGTCAGGTATGGGGCAGGAAGTGGCTCTACTGGCCAAAGGCACAGTGAGGTTCCCCAAGGCTCAGTTTTGGGAGCAGTCTTGTTTAATACTAGGAAGGCTCTGGAGAGAGATCTGCACAGGCTGAATCGATGGGCCATGGGCAGTTGTATGAGATTCAGCAAAGTGAAGTGCTGGATCCTGCACTTGGATCACAACAACCCCACACAGTGCTACAGGCTGGGGGGCAGAGTGCCTGGAAAGCTGCTCAGCAGAAACAGACCTGGGGATCATGAGCCAGCGGTTGCTCAGGTGGCCAAGAAGGCCAGTGGCATCCTGGCTTGTATTAGCAGTACCGTGGCCAGCAGGACCAGGACTGTGATCATTCCCCTTAACTCAGCACAGTATTTCAAATCTTATATTCAGTTTTGGACCCCTAACTACAAGAAAAATATTGAGGTGCTGGAGCGAGTCCAGAGAAGGGCAACAGAGCTGGTGAAGGGCCTGGAGCACAGGTCCTGTGAGGAGTGGCTGAGGGAGATGGGGGTGGTCAGCCTGGAGAGAAGGAGTATCAAGGGAGACCTTATCACTCTCTACAACTGCCTGAAAGGAGGATGTAGCAAGGTAGGGGTGGGCCTCTTCTCCCAGACAACAAGTGACAAGACGAGGACAAGCCTCAGGTTGTGCTAGGGAGGGTTCATATTGGGCATCAGGAAGAATTTCTTCACTGAAAGGGAGGTTAAGCATTAGAATGGGCTGCCCAGGGAGGTTGTGGAGTCGCCATCCCTGGAAGTGCTCAGGAAATGACTGGACCTGGCCATTAGTGCTAATGGTTTAGTTGACAATTAGTGGTGTTCAGTCAAAGGTTGAATTCAAAGATCTTGGAGGTGTTTTCCAATCTTAATGATTTTATGATTCTATGGTTCTATCACCAAGGCTCATCTTTGTCCTCTGGAGCCAGCAGCATCAGTCATGACTCGCCTGGCTGCATGCTTGGCATGCAAACTAGCTTCTTGTCCTGGTATTCGTCTTCCTGGTGCATTTCCAGCTCCTTTTTTCCTCTTCTGCACATGTTATGAGTGAATCTGGAGCCCCAGGTCTGGCACAGGCAGTTTGCCCTGCTTTCACTGCCTCTAGTTGTGCTTTGCATGGAGGGAGCCTCTGTTTTGAGGGGTGCATCACCCATACTGGATGCCCAGTATGAGGAAGGCTCTTTCCTCCAGGACTTGCAGGCTGCTGGTAAAGATGTGAGACACTCAGGGCTGCTGAGTGTCCCCAACCACTGGCCTCATCTCTCTGCTCCTTATCCTCCCTTATCCTCCTTTTCCTCTTGAAGCAAATCTTCATCCCTACTCCAAGGACACTGACAGCAGTGGCAGCTGGGCCATGGCTTGAAGTTGGGGTCCAAAAACTATAGGGAGAGCCCCAGCCTCGTTCCCCCATTTGTGTGAGAGGCACAGCATGAAGTAACTCCTGTGTCTGCGATGAGCAGGGGGATGCACAGAGGCCCAGGAAGGTGAATTAGCATTCTCAAGATCCTCCTGAAGGTCTCTTTCTGACAGAGAATAAGTCCCCATTTCCTGGCCTCCAGAAATCCTGCTGCTGGCCCCATGCAACACAATGCCTTGTATTTTCTCCTTATGAACAAGTTCTTCCTTTCTGCTGGGTGTAAACAAGGGAAAGATCTGTCCCAGGCTGCAGGCACCAGCACAGCCCTTTGGTGGTCTAGGATCTGCTCTGGTGCAAGGACGTGCAGAGAAGCGTGGTCTGCCATGTCCCCTGTCCTGGGATGTTCTGGGAGCCTGGCCTGACCTGGTTCTGCTAAGCAGCCATGAGTCATGGCTCCATGGGAGCATCCAGCTGCTGTGTGCCAGTTGTGCTGCAGGGATGCTGGGCTGGGCACAGGAGGTGGGACATGGGGCTGTGCCTGTGGGATAGCAAGTGGAGATGGGACATGGGTCTAAGCCTGATGGCTTCTTCTCCAGAGGCCAGGCAGCATTCACAGGGTGATGTGGACAAGCAGAAGGCATCTTCACCCACTCCAGCATGAGAACAGGGTGGAGAGCTGCTCTTGCAAGAGGCACCTCTACATCCTCTTCCTCCAAGCTGGAGCTGATTATTTGGCCTTCAGCCCTTTTCTACAAAGCACCAGCTCTCCTGGTGCTCAGGTGTCCCTCAGTGCTGGAAAGGGGGTCTCTTTGGTGCCTGTTCACTGCATGGCTGCTACTTCCATCTCTTCCTAGCAAGGGCAGCTATTAATATCTCAGGCTGTTCCCCTCCCCTCTTCCTTCCCCTGTTGAGGATAAACCAGCCTGATCTCTGCACAGGGAGCACTGTGAGAAAAGCCAAAGCCTGGAGCACTCCGTGTGCTCCGGGCTGGCCAGGGGAGGCAAGACCTCGTGCTCTGGCTGGAGACCTTCCCTTCTGCCTGGTGCTTACTGTAAATGTGTGCAAGATGAAACCCCAACCAGAAAGCATTTCCTTCCTGCCTCTTTAAGTGGATCAGCCTCCTGCAAGTGTTGTGAGGGCTGTGGGGGGTTTGAAAGAGCTAGCTTTGCCTGGGTCTGGTCAGCAGGAGGCCACCAGCAGGGTGGGAGGGATGCTCCAGGGGTTTGGGCTGTGGCAGTTTATGGTGCATGGTCTCATGATTTGAGACCCTGTTTTGGGGGCACAGCACTAGGGTGCTGTGCCCCAGATGTGCACAGTGTCAAGGTTCTGATGTGTTAGCAGGTGGGGTGACACTTTCAGGAGGGATGAAAATAGCTCATCATGTGGGTTTTTCTCAGAAAATGGTCCAGCTGACAGTGGAGCGGGGCTGGGGAGAGGGAAGCCTGTGTGTGGGAGGCCTGGGGAGGCGAAAGGTTGCCCTCGCCTCCTTGGTCCAGGGCTTTTGGTGCATTAAAATTCAGTCCCTGTGGCTTCAGGCCCGTCTCCAGCAACGTGCTGGGACATGTGTCTCAATGGGGGCTCTTGATCCCGGTCCCTGGGCTGAGCTGCAGGTGTCTGGAGCCATTCCCACAACAGGCATCTGCCCTTTGCAGCTTCCTCGCTCCGGTTCCACCTTCCTCCTCCTCCTCCTCCTCACCCTTCCTGCCCCTCATGCTCCAAGCTGCTCCCTCCGTTCTTGCTTTCCGGTGACTGTGAACAATGTCCTTATTCACTCAGTGGCTGGGATTTGGCGGCGAGGGAAGGCCTGGGCGCAGAGGAGGAGGAAGGAGAGAGGCAGAGAAGTGAGTGTGCCTGTCCTGGGCCAGCTGTCCAGCTGTGTTAAAGGTGCTCTGTGGGCCAGTCCGGCTCTCTGCTCCCCCAGTTTCCTACGGGAATGAGGGCTGTGCACTGCTGTGGTTTGCCCATCTGCCCTGCTGCAGTACCCTCCAAACCCACAGACAGTTTCAGCAGAGTTTATTGGGAATTAGGATCCTGCAAGCATCCCACAGGTCAGTGTGTGGGCACTCGGTTGCTCTTGCAAGGTGAATGCCCCTGAAGGATGCACAGTGCCTATTAGACATCAAGAGAAGCTGCATGGGCTCCATTTGCCCTGTGAACACAGTAAGGCTTTTCACTGCTCTTGTTTAAAACCACAGCAGCTCAGCAGGTCATGGGGCACTGCTCTGCCTCTGGTGAAGCTGCCAGGTTCCTTCCTGATCCTGCTGGGAATTGGGCAGGGGCTGGTGAGCACTCAAGCCCCCAGGGAAGGGGTGCCAGAGGCTCTCCCCTGCCAGCTCTCCCTGCAAGGCACACAAGGGCCCTGACCAGCCTCAGAGAACACAAAACCTTGGGGCATGTCGTGGGATTTTGCTGCCCTGATGCTGGCCCCGGGCAATGGGCTTCTGGGGGCTGCAGAGAGGGGATGAGGGGAGTGCTGGGCCTCAGGCAGGCAGGGCCATAGCCCACTGTTACTGTGGGCTCAGCAGTGACCACAGGCTTAGCTCTGCCCTTTGGGAGAGNAATGGGCTTCTGGGGGCTGCAGAGAGGGGATGAGGGGAGTGCTGGGCCTCAGGCAGGCAGGGCCATAGCCCACTGTTACTGTGGGCTCAGCAGTGACCACAGGCTTAGCTCTGCCCTTTGGGAGAGGACAGTATTGAGACCAGCCTAAGACAAGTCAGGGGAAATATCTTGCCCACAGATTGCTCCCTGTCTGGGAGGTCTTGGGTGGGTGTGAGCTCCTTCCTACACCCCAGTGCCCCCATTAACAGTGGAGGTTTTCCCAGCTGGTTGAGCTGGACCTGTGTGTGTAACACATGTGAGGCTTGTGGTGCTGCAGCCATGCAGTGGCTCTCAGATGAGAAGCATAGATGCCCTGTATCATCAGAGCTGCTAAACTCTTTATTACTATCTTCCTGTCTTGTGGCTGCAGGCATTTAATGTTGCAGAAGTTCTTTGTTGGGACTGCCCTGTCCCCCAGCAGACATATCCCTATGCCCTGCCTGGCAGGGTGGATGTGTCCCATGCTGGGTCGGCCACTGGGAGCTGGGGTCAGCACACAGTCTGTGGGGACTGACCAGGGGGTGCAGTAAGGCACAGGCAGGGCTGGTGTGGTTTCATGGACAGTGATGGTCAGCAAGCCTTCCCCCAGCACGATCCCACAGGGCCCAGCTGTGTGCATCCTCCCTGCAACGAGACCTTGCAGTGCTTGCTTTGCTTCATGCAGAGATGTCCCTCCAAGCAGTGTTTCAGTCCCAGTGCATGACCTTGGTACCCCAAACCCATCTGACTTGCCACAATTGCTGCTCAGGAATCACCCTCCTCTGCCTGCTCGGGAGGAGTGCACCCTTGCTCCCGAAGGGAAGTGAAGGATAAGGTCCCCTCCTTTGTCCTTCCACCTTTGGTGGCCCAGCTCCCTTGCAGGGGTGATGCCCACGGCGTGTTTGCAAGCTCCCTGAACGGGCTCTGCCCTTTTGTACCCACGTTTCATTTTTCTCCATGAGGAGGGGGGAGATTATGTTCATTTCCTGAAGAATAAGCTGGTGTCCATGAACTAGCCCAGTCTCACTGGGGCCTACAGGGTCGTGGTGGACCAGCCACTTACCCCAGCCACTGATTAATTTATTAATTAATGAGATGAATTCGCTCTCAGCTGGTGTTGGAATAAAAAGCATTTTTAGTATGCGTTTCGCAAACTGGCGACGTGTCTCGGAAAAGACAAACTGGGATCAGAGTTGCTCACAGCCTGGGAAGGGTGCCTGTACTGAGGGAGCCTCGGCTCTCCCAGCATCAAGGTCATGCATGAAATATGAGAAATTACCCCGAGAAATTCTGATCCTGGAGGAGGAGGAGTTCATGACTTCAGAAATGCCAGATTTGGGAGGGGATGGAAGGGGAAGGGATATATTTTCCTTTTCAAAATACCTAAGGAATTCAGCCTGTGCTGCATAGACAATGAGATTTTGCCCCTCGGTGCCAGAAAGGGTAGTTCATACCCTTGTGTCTTGTTAAGGTTTTGTTGCCGTGGGTGAAAAACCCTCCCATTCCACTGCAATCCCAGGCACGTACAGTTTTTAAATCACCCTAAAAAGAGAGTGGCTCAAATATGGGCTTTAAAAAAAGCGCTGCATGTCCTCTATTCTGTCTGATTTCTACGGCTTTAGGTTGGATTTTGGTCACTTCTTCCAGCTGTGAGGTGATACTAAATTAACTGATATGTATAAAAAGTTATTTTTACATATGTTTATATGTATATTTGTGATTTCACATAATTGCATGATTCCTGGAGTGGAGCAGTCTGAGGTTTCTTACAAAACACAAAGGTTGGCAGCTCTGCCACGGCAGCTGCAGGGCGATGGTACGTGCATGTCCGGGGTTGTTCGGTGCCTCCCTCGGGGGTCCCTCAGACCAGTGGGGCTGGCAGGGTGGCCTCTGCCTGCCTGGCATCTGCCAGTGATAGGAAACTCTGCTTTCCCCTGCTAGAGCATCCCAGCAGCATCAGGGGGAAGGGCAGTGGCTGCCTCGGGTATGTCAGATACCTGATGGGTACGGCACAGTGGGATGGGGATTTGGCCTCTGTGCCCAGTGAGCTGTCAGCCTCGGATCCTGTCCTGTGTTTCTTACCCACTCTTGTCCCAGCTGGCAGTCAGGGAAGTCAGGCTGAGGATGGAGCTGCTCCTGGGGGCCTGGCTAGACTTGGCCATCCTCCTGGTGAGCTGGTGTGGGATGGGTCTGGCTGGCTGTGGTGGAGATGGCGTGTCTGTGGCAGGGAGGGAGGTGTAGGGAAGGGCTCGGTGCAAAGCTCGCTGTGTCCTTTGGCTGCCCAGCATGGGGCGTGAGCAGCTCAGCCTGTGCTGCACGACCTGCCCAACTCCCACATTCAGCTGGCCTCCTGCAAGCAGGGATGTTGGGAGGAATCTCTTTCCGTGGAGCCCAGGAGCAGGCTTGTTACCTGCCACTTCGCAATCATGGGGCTGTTGTCCGTTTACTCCACAGTTCTACCTGGTGCTTGACCCAAAACCCTGTCCGAGCCCCTTGAGAAACCCCCAGCAGCTCCACACTCGGGCCTGGCTGCTGGCACAGGGCCTAGGACACAGCTCCTGCCTGCACCCTTGGTTCTCCAAGGTTCAAGCAAGTGGTGTAGCGCTCACTCTCCAGAGCTCAGTTCCCACCGTGTTAAACCTGGGAGTGGACTGCAGCCTCCTGATGCTGCAGCAGCACAAATAGCAATCATTTTACAATGATAAAAGAAGATTTTTAATGTATGCCTCAAATCTTTCTCCATGTGGATGCTTCCAGTGATGCCCATGGACGCTGCAGGCCCTGTGTTTCTGTACGCGCGCGCAGCAAATGTCCCCCCTTGCGCCGGGGGTCTGCGTTGCTGTGCCTGCCCCTCGGCCCTGTTTCAGTGGATGTGCTGTCTGTGTGTCTGTCTGCATGTGCCTGGGTGGGTGCACACTGATGCATCCCGGGCATGCATGTGGAGTGTGCCTGTGAGTGGGAAGCTGGGTTTTTTTAGCTCCTCGTTATTATTAGTGGTAGGAGCCCAGTGACAGTAAGGCTGGAGGTGCCTGAGACCTTAAGAAAAACAACAGGAGGGAGGAGGCTTCGCATTCCTGCTCCTGAATTGAGTCGGAGGTGACAGCCTTTCCCTGCAATGCAATTAATCCCGGCAGCGCCTCTGCCACCCTCCCCCTCCCGCCTCGTCCAGGAATTAATTACTTGATTATAAATTCCCGAGTGGCGGTTTATAATAGCAATAATCCCCTCGAAATTCATTCTTGCTGCCGGTTTCTTTCCATCTCACCCCCGTCGCTGAGTCTCGAACGCCACATCTCTGTGCCGGGCGAAGCCCTTCTCCTCGGCCTGCTGGTGTCCTGGCTTTCCCCTCCAGTAAACACGAAGAGCCAATATTTGGAGTTGATTTCAAGGGGTGTTTTGGGAAGCCCTGCTCCTGCCCACAGGGATGGAGCCCTTCTCTCATGAGCAGTGGGTTTCTCCGGGCTGGGAAGCATGCAGGAGCGAGGCACTCGCTCTGATAGCTGGGGATAAGGTTTTGTCCCAGATATTCAGTGGATGGCCCAGGCCCAGCCCCAGGAGTGGGGCTGGGGGCTGGCAGTGTGGCGGGGGGAGGCTCCATTCCTCCTCGCTCTGTCCCTCCAGATTACACTGACGCTGGCTCTGGGGCTTGTCAAGGAGGCGGGGAAGGGAGAAAGGATTTGGCGTGGCGTATGGGAGCATGAGGGAGGTGGTGATGTCTCACAGGAGCCTGCTGGGGATGGGTGATGGGCCTCAAAATGGTACTGCCTTAGTGGGGGATGAGCCTCTCTGTGTCCCCCCACAGTCCCCAGGGCTTGGCCCTGACCCAGCCCCACTGACCAGGCTGCAGAAAGTTGCCTGAGGTGCTGCCCCCATCCAGGGGACCCAGCCCAGGCGATAGCACAGCCCAGCACACGCCATTTCTGCCCCTCTGCCATTTCTGCCATTGAAATAACCAAGTTTCCAGCTCCACAAGCTAGGTGGGGGCTTTCAGCCTGGCAGTGGCATCCTGCTGGGAAAAAGCACCATCCCTCCTGAACCATGTGGGCAGAGCCAGTGTGGGCAGCACTGATGTTCACTGGCACACGCGGCTGCTGGGCTCTGACGATGCTGCTTTCCCTCATCTCTGCAGAAGATGCTGATGAAGCAGCAGGACCGCCTGGAGGAGCGGGAGCAGGACATCGAGGAGCAGCTCTACAAGCTGGAATCAGACAAGCGGCTGGTCGAGGTAACCAGTGCTTCACCCTGCCACAGCCAGTCCTGGGGACTGTCACCCTATGGCACAATGGGGACAAGCTCGTGGGACACAGGGGCCAGGTGGGCAGGGAGGAAGGCAGGCATGCAGGGGAGGAGTAGCTGGACAGACTTCCAGCCTCCATTTCAGTGTCATCAGTCATCATTTTGGGAGACAGAATGTGTTTGGAGCTGCTCTGCAGCCTCATGGGCTCTGGGTTGAGTTGGGAGGTGAGGAACAAGGTTGTCCTTAAATATCAGATGGCACATCCTGTTCTCAGCTCAGCACAACCTTTCTCAGAAAGGGTGTTCTTGCGGTCCTTAAAGCCCCTCGGCCTCCCAGAGCATGAAGGGAAAGGCTCTGGAACATGAAGTGTCTCCAGCATGGGGTGGGGCTGGGGATGAGGATGGAGATGGGGAAGGGTATGCAGATGGGGATGGGTGGGATTTTTCAGGGGAGCACACTTCAGTTGGTGGTGCAGCAGGTTGTTCCTTGGCATTGGGTCTCTGGAGCTGATCCCCACACAGATCCCAGGAAGTAAGTCCAGGAATCTGCTGAACCAAACAAACCTTCACAGTGTCCCTATTGGGTCTCTGGCGCATAGAAGTACCATGTGGGAGTTGACAGCAGGGTTTGAGCTGTCTGGGTGTTGCAGGAGAGCAGAGCTGGGGTGCAGCTTTCAGGTTGGATTCTCCACTGCTGAGAAAGGACCCAGGTGTCCTGGGACATCATGGAAGAGGTCAAAGGGCACAGAGGGCCTGACCCTGCTCGTCTCCCCAGGAGAAGGTGAGCCAGCTGAAGGACGAGGTGCGCCTGCAGTACGAGAAGATGCACCAGATCTTGGATGAGGACTTGCGGAAGACCATGGAGATCCTGGACAAGGCCCAGGCCAAGTTCTGCAACGAGAACGCGGCCCAGGTTCTGCACCTCAATGAGCGCATGCAGGAGGCCAAGAAGCTCCTCAGCTCCGTCCAGGTCATGTTCGACAAAACCGAGGACATCAACTTCATGAAGGTGAGACAGGCTGCCCATGCCAGGGTGGGACGGGGGCTGTGGAGAGGTTTGGTTGTGTGGGAAGAATTTGGAAGAATTTGGTTGTGTGGGAAGAGGTTTGGAATGTGTGGGGTGTGATGGGGAGCAGGATGGGAACATTGGCAGGGCTGGCTGATATCTCCAGAGTACTCAGCAGTGGAAGAAGTCAAGGAGAAGTGAGGCAGGCTCAGTGCTGGCCTCAAATGAGGAGGTACCACAGCTGGAGATGGGGCTGGAGCAGCCCATGCAGCGGAAAGAGGGCTCAGTGCCCATGGTCAGATTGTCCCCTCCTGGGGGGCCATGGAAGCTGACTGAAAGGGGGCATGGCCACCATGGCAGGGATTGGCCTTACTGACCAGAGTTTCTCCTTCCACTTCTAGAACACCAAGTCTGTGAAAATCTTAATGGACAGGTAAGCGCAGCGGGACAGACGTGTTTGGGGCAAAGGGTGTGTTCGTGTCCACAGGGGTGGCAGCAGCACAATATCCAGAGGAAGACCAGGGCCAGGGATGCTACAGGGTTTGGGATGTGCCATGTGCCATGCTCAGCTTCCCTCTCTCTCTGGGAGGATGAAAAAGTCCCCTCGTGCAGCCATTGAATCAGGTCCTTCCCGTGGACTGGGGGAATCTCAGTGTTGTGCTTGTGGAAGAGCAGAGGATGGGACCAGCCAGGTTGGGTGCAGGGCTCCATCTAGCTCCACTGGGCAGAGGCAGGGCAGGGGGTTAAAGGCAGCACTAGCAGAGCAGAGATGAGCTGGGAGGGCCATGCAGTGGGGACATGGACTGCAGGAGGTGTGCCCTGGCAGGGGACATTTAAACAAAACTGGGCAGAGAAGGTCCTGCTGCCAGAGATAGCCAGCTCACTTCTGTCCTCGACGCTAGGGAGGGGGTTTGGCTCCCAGAGGGTTTGGGGTGAGGAGCTGTCCCTCTCCTGAGTCTACCTTGTAACTCACACCTCTCTGCCTGCCATCCCCAACAGGACTCAGAACTGTACAGGTGGCAGCCTGCCCCCACCCAAAATTGGCCACCTCAACTCCAAGCTCTTCCTGAACGAGATCGCCAAGAAGGAGAAGCAGCTGAGGAAGTTGCTGGAAGGTGGGTGAAACCTGAGGGGCGAGGGGCATGGGACCTCACTACCTCCTGTATCCATAGCTGGCTGCCCTGTAGATCCCAGTACAAAATGGTGGGGAGAGCTCTTTGGGGCAGGGACCCCTTGGAGCCCCTCTGCAGTCAGCAGGGAGAGTCACAAAGCCAGTTCCTGACTCTCCCCAGAGCATTTTCCTTGCCTTGTGAAATGGCTGTGTTCTTGGGTTACACAAAACTCTGAAATACAGAGCTTTTGGGGGTTTGGCCATTGCCAGGAAAAGTCAGTGGAAAGATGGGGGTCAGCATGTGGGCAGGGACAGCCAGGGGCTGGCATGATCCCACAGCCCCCAGCCAATGCCTGGGAGCAGACCACGTCCTGTGGAAGCTTCCCAGTCCTCTCCTTGGGGGATTGGTGTTTATCCCCCAGGCTGTCCCACCCTGCTCCTGTTTGGGACTGTGTTCATGAGCTGTTTGCAGAGCAGTGCCCGGGGCAAGGGCCCAGAACTGAATCTGCAAGTCCACCTGCACAGGGCTGTGTGCGTGGTTTGCCACTGGTGGGGCGGGTTGGGGGTCCCCTGCACACGTGGGGCTGGAACGTGAGTCTTGGGGCTCCACTGCAGCTTCGGATCAGCAGCCGGAGCACCCTGGAGCCGCGCCTGCTGTGCTTAATACACCCCCCTCCTGTTCCCCTGCGCAGGTCCTCTGAGCACCCCCGTCCCCTTCCTGCAGAGCATCCCCATGTACCCCTGCACCGTCAGCAACTCCGGCGCGGAGAAGCGCAAGCACTCCACCGCCTTTCCCGAGGGCAGCTTCCTCGAGCCATCGTCAGGGACTGTGGCGAGCCAGTACATGAGCCAGGGCGCTTCGGCTGGCGAGGGGCAGTCCGCACAAGCCATGGTGCCTTGTAGCTCCACGCAGCACATAGTTGGACTTCCTAGCGGCCCGCAGCCGGTGCACTCGGGCTCCGTCTTCAACCCATCTCACTACCCCAACACCACCTCATCTCAGCAGTCCGTGCTCTCGCAGTACGGCGGGCGCAAAATCCTCGTCTGCTCCGTGGATAACTGTTACTGTTCCTCGGTGTCCAACCACAGCGGGCACCAGCCCTACCCGCGCTCGGGGCACTTCCCCTGGACAGTCTCGTCGCAGGAGTACTCCCACCCGCTGCCGCCCGCCCCCGCCGTGCCCCAGTCG
>VZRH01007415.1:0-94420 GCA_013397555.1 Urocynchramus pylzowi
GCCACTTCCTTCCTTCCTTCCATTTACTTCATAAATGAATCAAACTGATTTATATATGATGCACAATTTCACCTGGCATAAATAAAATCCTTTCTGCAGGCAGTTTGCTGTATTACCGCATCTATTGCAGACTAATGAATATATTATGCTCCAATGGTTCTTCCTTTGCTTGCCCATTTTCTCGTACAAGAAATTAATTAGGAAGAAAGAAACATGATAAAAACTGCAACCAGTTTGTTGCTCCCTCTGAAACCTTTTTTGACTATTAAATAAGGCTCCTAAATACAGTACAGGGTCTGTATGGAAACATTAATAAAAAGCACATTATTGTATAAATAATCTGTTAGCAAGTTTGAATGTTGTGTAGTTAAAACAATCAAGCCAGCAGGAAAGAACAGGCCATAAAACTAGGTTTCTAAAACACAGACACACAGAATTCTATTGATTCACTAATAAAGCATTCACATATCTTCACAATTTCCTTCCCTAATATAACTCAGTAAAAAATTCTTTTAGATACTGAGGTGTCAAGCTACATCTGTAAGAACTCAATTGTATTTAAATAAGTAAAATACAAGTAAGCAATGTAACTTTAAAAAAATGTTAAGACTAGTATCAGTCTTTCTTACTGGCATTCACTGCATAATTTACAAAGTCAGTCAACAGATACATAACCCTCCTGCTCTAAGGGAAAATGCAATGTAAATCTTAGTAAGTCTTATTCCATTGAAACTTTAGCTTATTAATGGACAATTTTTTTATCCCTTATTCAGTTTTGGAAGGCTAAGACCTTAGTCAGAGGATTCCAGAGGCAGAGGGGGTAAATACAATAGCTTTAGGTCATAGCTGGAGATCAGATTTCTCAGTAAAAGGGTAGTCTCCTCTTTCCTTTCCTAACCATTATTGAAGTTGTTTGAAAATATTTATGTCTTTTCTCTTACTAAACAAAAACAAAAACACCCCCCCAAACCCAAAAAACTCCCCAAATAAATAAAACTTAAAAAACCCCCATTACCATTAAACCCAAAAGATCCCCCAAACAAATAACTAAAAAACCCAATCATTATTCTACACCTTTGAAACTATACGATTAAAGAAGTACTGAACTATTTTTTTCTTTTTTTTTTTCTTTTTTTAGTTGTTGTTCCAGGGAGGCTGCTTCTTTTCTAGAATGGATTTCATTATGGATTTCCTTCCTTATTGTTTCATGTAAAAGGGCCAGTATTCCTTTTCTCTTCTTCATTACCATTCTAAACTAAAATCTCTTTAAATATTTCCAGCAAATTTATAAAAACACAAAAAATCAACATAACACACACAAAAAAAAAGGTGTTCAAATTTCCTAGAAAGACCCAAACACTTAAGTTTTCTCTGAGAAAGTAAAAGATTCAAATAAAGCCTCACTGCCTTAGACCTCAAGGACCTGTTCTCAATGCTGTGTTTGTAAGTATAATAAGCAATTTCAGCTGCTTCTTGTCTCTACTTCAGGAGAAGGATGAGCTACACAAATTTTTTCCACCACTATGCCCTCCCTAAAAGGCTTATTCATGTAGCTGCCAATTTTTCAGAACTAAGAATGCACAGAAACATCTTAATTTCTGACATGTTCTCAGACACATATTTTTTGCAATATTTCATGTTTTTTATTTCAGGCTAAGCCTCTTCAATACACAAATATTATTTTTGGTCCATATTCAGAAACAACTCTTCCTGTATATTTCCACAGTAAGCAAGAAGCCTGAGTTAGATCTTGGTATTCCACTAGAGTGGCAAATACCTATTTACCTACTAGTTATTACCAGTTATTACCCACTGTTTTATTTCCACTAGTTACTCTACTTCTTAGTGAAAGGAAGTCCTTCATAGTATGCAATATCAGCTTTTCTTCTGGAGAGGGGATGGTACGTGGTCATTGTAGTTGTTAGTTAGAGGCTTTCTGTGGATAATGAAAGCCATGGAGGTGTTATACACTTCCAGTGAGAATCAGAAAAATTAAAAAACCTATCTGCTTTGAAACCATTTATTCAGAGGGTACAATATGACCTTGTCATGAATGCACTTACAAAATGTTTTATGATCTCAAGTAGAAAGTGTGGAAATCTTTTGCATTCTAAACTTTATTTACATTTTGCATTTACATATCATAGATCATAGTCTTACTAGATAAATGTGCATATAGACAGTATTTGCCCATGAGCTGTTGCAATTACTCAGAAACTTTTACTTAGAATTTCAGTCATGAGTATGTCCAATCAGATACAAAATATGTGGAAACATGAGAAAGAATAATATGCTGTTGAAATTATGCTCTCTAATATGGATTTACTACATGGGCATTCATAAATGGAACTTTCAACATGCCTCGATTGCTGCCCCATCAGGAAAAGACTTAGAAATACTATAATATAAAGCCTTCATTTTCCTATCTGTAATAATTTAATGTTAAAATAGTTTGCTAAATTTACTCTTTAAAGGTATTCTTTCTATTGTATTTGCCTAGACAGAAAAGTATAGTCAGAGTGCCACTTCAGCCCCACTACAGTTGGAGCTTATTATTTTTTAATAGAGATAAATGGCATACTGCAAAAATCAATGTTATAGTATGGAAATAAGAGATTTGCTCTTCCTGCTCCTCCCTTGAGAAGGAGAATTTATGAAAAAAGAGCCCTCACATGTGAGCTATTTAAATTATTTGAAGTGTACATTCCTAGTCTGAGAAGAAAAAAACCTACAAAGAAGTACAGAGCCAAAGGCACTTGCATATGCAGCAGTTAGAAGGTGATGGAAGTCATGTAAAATGGGATAAACCAGATCTTTATAGCTGAATGAATGTAGCCACAATTATTGCTAGATATGAATTCTATGGGAGAAATAAATATCATACACTTGAAACAGCAGCATAGCTGTATTCCTTTCACTTCTTGGGCCATTTGCTGTATACTTTTGTTACAGTATAGAATTTCCTGTTTATACTGTCTAAAAATTCAAATCACCAAATGAAATAAAAATTCTTATAATGAAACAGCTCACACATAATTTTATTGTCTCTGATCTGAGAAAATAGTACTCCTGTGGAAGAAATCTTTCTCCTGCAGTCGTTTTCTGATGCTGTCATGGTTGATCAGAGATAATGAAAAAGGTACTTACTGTATTATATGCTCTTCATTAAGACAGAACCTTCCTATTTGGGAAATATTGAGCTTCATTGAGTTCAACTGCAATTCAGAACTGCACTTTTAAAACCCATCTTGGTTACCTACTTGGGAAAGCACATTCCTTGTTGTCTGCTTTTTATGTAACACTTGAACACAAGCTTTGGATTTTATTCTGAGAATTGATTTTTTTTTTTAATATCAAAACCATTTATATCCCTGAGATAACACAAAAGTACTTCTACTGCTGCATTTTTTTCAGCAAAGCTAATAAATGTGAAATCCTCTCTCCACACTCAAGATATCAAGGTGAGGCGGATACATTTGAAAAATTGCTCTAATAATCTGAAAATACAAAAATCAATAAGCTATGAAAGCCAAAAAGCTTCTTCAATTTCATCCCCTTATTGCTCGGCATAGGTGGCCAGGGCATTGAGAACAGTACAAGGTTGCAAAAAAGTTGTTATACATCTAGTGTGCATGGTGAAGAATATAAGAAAACCCTATGCAATCCTGAAGGCACACTTGAGCTAGAGAAGGGAGCTAGCAATGACCTTCAAGTTCCTGCCCATTTAAACAAATACCTGAGAATGTGCTTGAGGGATTCTGCAGCCACAGCTGTAGTTCATGTCATCTTTGTATGAACACAATATAAATCCTTTAAGACTAATTTCTGGTTGTTGTTCTTGTGTCTTTTTGGGCAGAAGGACTTCCATTAAAAAAAAAAAAATCAATATAATCAGAAATTAGGGCATAAAGCTGCTTGTGTAGGTGATTTTTGGATCTTTTAAATGAAAATATTTATTTCCAAAGTAAAGATACAAACATTTTAGATTGCCTGCATTCTGAAAAATGAAATCAGAAGAAAAATAAAATGAGAGAAAAAGCAAAGGCTTGAAAGTTCTTTCTTCTTTTTTGAACATAGATGTAAACCCACTTCCAGCAGAAGGGAAGGCTGGTCCATGTCCTGGTGGCCTTTCCACAAGAGGACTCCAGGACACTGCTACTATACTAACTTCACAGCCTGGAAGATGTAAAATTAGATCAAGAACCTTTTTTAAGTGTTTATTGCTGGGGATGGGGTTGGGTGTATTGTTGTTGTTGATGTTGTTATTATTATTATTATTATTATGATTGTTGTTGTTGTTGTTGTTATTGTTATTGTTATTAATTTATTATTATCTACATATAAAATAAATAAGAAAGCAGAAGGTTGCCAAACAGGATATTTTAACTGAGGATTACCACTGAACTTCAGCAAAAACCTTTTTTAATAAGATTTATATGGCATGTTAGGGGTCTGTACATAGAAAAAGTAAGGAGACAAAGAATAGTTGCTGTTTAGCCAATGGTCTCTGAGCCCTACTGCTTCTATTTCCTATGGCAGCCAGGGAAGTGCTTTAATGTGTACCACCTATCATCATGCTTCCCAAGAAATCTTGCATCATACTAGGAATCATCTAGTAAAAATTTTCCCCTGCATTTCCCATTCACTCCCCTTCCTCTCTCTGTGTCTCTAAAATGGAATGAGGCTGAGAAAGTGAGGCACCGCCTTGCCTTTTAATATTTATTACCACTATACTGCAAGTATTATTTCATGAATCCTTAGAAAAAAATCCTCTAAAATTACCCAGTATTTACAGTTTAAGGGAATATTCATATGACAGAAAACAAATCAATAATTGATATTCTCTTAAAGTAAACTCATCTTTGTCAGAGCACAAAACCGATTTGAGCAGGTGATGCTTGGAACCTGAAGGTGAGGTGTTATTATCAGGTATGTCTTATGCTATTATATTCTGAGAAAATACAGTCCTGCCATTCTTTCTCACTTGCTCAGTCAAAAGTCTCTCTCAGCTTTCAAATTATGGAAATAATTTTACTAATGTGTTCTATTCAAAAACAGCGTAGACAACCAGTACAAGAAACTCCTACCACAGGAAAGGAAATCAGCTCATGAGACCTTTCTGGATTTATGGTGAGATATACATAAACAAGCACTTGACAATGCGTCGTCTGAATGACAACATGGATGAGATGTTGATTTCCTGAGTTAAGGATTTAGAGAGCTGGGAGATGTCAGTGAAAAACTGAAAAAATATACCTCTTTTTCAATCATATATTGCCCTCAGATTCAGAGGCACAGAATTTGAACAAAGCTTTCAGAATAAGTCCAAATCATGTATTTTATTTTATAATTGAATATTGCAATACATTTAAGGAAGTGTTGTCAAGCATAGGAACTCACTGCCAAGGGAAGTGATGGAGGTGCCATCTCTGGAGGTATTTAAAAGACATGTAAATATGGCACTTAGAGATATATTTTGGTGGTACTGTGTTAGGTTAGTAGAGGTTGGGCTCAAAGACATTGAAAATATTTTCAGGGTAAATTATTCTGTGATTTAAGAACTGGAGAACACTGGAAACCTTAAATATTTAGGAATGATATTTTGAAGGAATAAATAGGCAAAGCCATGGAAGTAGAATGAAACATGAGATGAAGGGGGAAAGAGAACAAACTACAACTTTGATATACCAGAGGAACAAATCTAATTACAAACAACTGTACTAATGCCAGGTTATTTAATTAAGGACAATGTTAGAAAAGGAAATACAGAATGATTTAAGCATTGATACAATTAGCCTGGAAATCATCAGTAGAGTGAAGATTGGGGATTATGGTATGAAAAAATATCAGAGGTCTGACAGTGTGTCAGACAGATCTCCAAATGTACTGAAGAACTTTTCTGTTTGACGCACAAAGGCTTTATTTTTTTTTCTGGAAAATTATTTATTCTTTAATTGTTTTGAAGGCAATAGGACATGATGGCCTCAGGAATTCCAGTTCAGTAACTTCTGTTAAAATGCTGATTGAAATGGATTTAAACTGACATGAAAAGATTATGTATATAATGCTATGCAAAATCCTTCATATTTATATCACTGGGTAGACTGTACTCTGAGATGTTGAGAATTTGCCTAGTCTTTTATATCTGTGCAGACATTTCTGCTATGTTAGCTTTTCCTATCAAAGCCAGAAGTTTAATTTTACTATAGATCATAGAAAAATGCAGAAGAACTACATCTATTACAAAATTCATATTTATGAAACAGGAAGCCTGACATATTGCAAATGTCAGTATAGAGCTGTGAACAAAATGTACAAGAGTCTAAGCGGGCTTTTTTTGAATTTACTGTTTATAACAATATAACTTTATGTTTGTTTTGTTTTGGCTTTTTTAACTCAGAGTATGACGCTTAAATTGCCATTTTATAAATTGATTTTAAGATTTAAAATTTTTGTCAGAAAGCAGAATGTAGGATTTATTAAGCATAAAGTATATTTTAAAATTTGCACTAAAATGTTTTACACACTTGATGTTTTCTGACTACTCTAGTATCTACAATGTCAGGATGTAGTGTTTATGTTATATTTTTATTACTTTTTTTTCAATTTAGTATTTCTCAGCTCTATTTACAGTCCACTTTTTCTTACTCCTGAGAATAAAGGTCAAGCTTATAAGAAAGGCCAAGAAATAGGCAAAAATTTTATTAAACTACATGACTAACTGATAGGTAAATAATACAGTATTGACCCAGGCCTTTTAAGTGTATGTGGGAATATATTCTGTCAAGATTTATAAAAGCAGATCACAGCTTCCATCTAAGCAACTATTTTTTTCTAGACCTGTATTCAGAAGTGTATGTAATGTCAGTCAATGGCTTAGAGAAACCCAAAATAAGTGAGCTATGCCTTATTATGTAATGCCTGCTCTATATCCTGCAAAATATACTGTGGGGTAAAGAATTTCTCCTTTATTACTATACTATTTTAAATCAATTAATGTCCTATTTTATTATAGAAATCCCATATGAAAATGCTTCAGTTTATTTGTGTACTAAATTGTCCCTTGTAGCAGCTAAGCAAAGACAGTGGGAATTCAGTACTACTCATTTAAAACAATTTTAAAGGTTAACTGAAGAAAAAAACTCACCTGTGATTTTTACTGTACCTTTATGCTTTGCAAAAGTGTTTATGTCCTTATGTCCAGGTTTTGCTTGTTTGTTTTTTTTTTTTTTTTTAAATCCCTTTGCTTACTTTCCTTTGTTTTCAGGGAAGCCTATGAAGAACAAAGTGCTTGTATGGCAAAATGACATTACAGTATCAAGAAACCTGACCTGTATTTCCAGCATCCTTTAATTAAAAAATATAAATACACAATCAGTAAAGGTTTCTGGAAACTACACTTCTAACTTCAGCCTGTATCTTTAAAACTGTGCCTTCCTGTTCCATCTGTATAATTTTTGTAACAACTTCAAAAAGTATAATCATTCAGTCACTGGACAAGTGGCAAGAAAACTGCTTCCTAAATGCTCAGTCTCCTGGTATTGTATAGATACACCAAAATAATATATGTCCACTTTCACTGCTTCATTTTTTGGTAACAATAGGCTTCCCACAGGAAGATGGATTAATTCAAGCAGACAGAATTAGTAAAATACATCAGGGTTTTTCTCCACACTGCAATCTGATTTAAATAGCTTTTGGCCCAGCAGATCTGGTAGCATTGATGCACAATAGTTTGTGGAATGAACATCATATTTTAGCTTCCCAAAAGCAATTGGGCACTTTGCAAGATTTTTTTTTTTAATGTAAGATTATTTAAAACTAGGTAAAATTGTCTAAGGTGGGACAAATTATCCAGTGACTTACCTATATGAAGCTCTTCCATTCTTGAGCAACATAAAAAGTTTGCATATGCTGAAGTATTTCATGTTGTGTTTCTACTAAAAGAACATAATTTATTGTTTTGATATTGTCTTAATATAAATTAAAGTACTTTTTCCAATTTAAAAGTTTTTTTTTTTCTTTTTTTTCTCTTTGATGGCTTCTGCTCAGTAAAAGGAACTAAGCTCGTAAATATATCTGAGTATTTTGAAACACTACATATGCTTATTAAATTGCTCTCTTAAAACTCCTGTTGATGTAAGAAAATTTTTAGAAAGCCCTTTCTGCGTAAGTTAAGGGAAGAATTCAAAGGGATGAATTTGCGGTTAGTTTCATGAAGAATAAGCGTGATCTTTCATTACTTTTCATGAAGTTTCCACTATAAACCCAGTTCTTTAACCAAAAGTCCATACATTAAAGTTGATGAATGCTCTTGAAAAATTCCTAGTCCAGGATAATATTGGCAATCTTCATTAAGTGAATTCTATTTTATATGTGTTATATTATTTGTGGTAGGTAGATAATAATTTTCTTTTTTTTTATTCTAGAAGTCTGTTTCTGTAAAGGAACTTCATAGAGTCAGGATAAAAGCAAAAAAAAAAAAAAAATGTTCCACATACGTCTAACTATATATTTGTTTACATTTTCACATATGATTATGTTTCAAGTGCCTCCACAATTTTTTCTTTTTACATGACTTGGATAGTTTCTACACAATTGCCATCTTTGAAAAGAAAGTCATTCATGCGTAAGGAAATGCCTACACAAAATGTCCAATCTTGGAGAACTCACTTAAGCATTAAGATGTTCTGAAATTTACTATAAAATCAGAGCTAGAATTTAGTATTCTTGACAGTTTCCAGTTCAGTGTTAACATACTAGCCTAAGTTCCTCTATAATTTCTCACATGTAAGATAGTTGGTTAGATTCAGCAATTTTTTAATACCTTCCTTTTTGCATCCAAGAAATAATTTACTTTGTAAGCAGCCTCATTATTGGCAAAGTCCTTACTTCAGTGGAAGGGCTATACAGTGAAGGCTAAAGCATCAGCTATTAGACTGTTGCTCTCAACAGAGAAATTCTCATCTTGGAAGGAAAAAAAAAATTGATGACTAAGGTTAAAATATGTTCATAAATCACAGTATCAACTGTATTGATAATAGAAAACAAAATGGTTAGAAATAATAATTGTATGCATATAGAGACCTGATCTGCTAACAGTTAATAAACAACAATGGAAAATTAAATTGTTAGATGACATTATCTCCCTGGCAACACTATTAAGCAAAATAAATTTTGATTTGTCTTAGTACTTTAGAATTCAACACAGATGATCACATATATATATATTGTTTAAACAATCAACACCTTTTCTTTTTTAAAATGAGCAAGTAAACAAAGTCACAGCAATGCATTCCACGGCTGGTGGGGCGGATTCCTCCTGGCCAGTGCTCTGCTCTTCATCATGCTGAACAACTTTATAAAGCTGCAGCAAACAGTTTGTGAGTTTTAGCAGTCAGTACAATTAAAATGTCTCAATCTTTCTTGTGCTTATTATGTTTGCCTCATTAGATCACCATACAAAGGAATATTTGAAAGAAAAAAAGAAGGATAATGCCAGAAATCAGCATTACGATCTCCTAAGAAGGAGCAGAAAGAATGAGCTCCAAATAGGCCTGTGATGGAGTGAAAAGTTAAAACTGGATGATCACATGAAGTACTCAAATATATTGAAAATAACACCTCTACAGTGTATTTTAAGTATCTTTCAGAAGCCAAGATTGGAGCAATTCTGGGTCACATAAATCTGCAGCCCAAATTCCAGAAAAAACAATCATCAGAAAACAAGAAAGGGTCAGAGAGGAGGTGATGAGAATTGAACCTGACCTGTGCAATTGCATATGCAAATTACGAGTAAAATCATGACCTAGATTAGGCAAGATAGAAAATTTTTTTGAATCTTTAAAGACAAAAACAAACCAGGTAAATTTACAGACATGATTTATAGGCATGTAGATAATGGTATCTTTATTATTATTATTATTTTGTTCTTGTTGTGATATCTTTTGCTTTTTTGTTGTTTTGGGGGGTTTTGTGTTTTTGTTTGTGTGCTTGGTTTTGATTTTTAACTGAAGGATGTAATCACATGGATTCACGTGAATTTTTACTAGACAAAAATTGTCATCAATGAAGTTACACTATAAGGCAAAGAACTCAGTCAAGGTCAGGGATCTACAGTGTAATTATTGTATAACAGTGTGGTAGATGATCTTGAAGGAAACGTAATTTCATATTAACAGAGAATCACAGAATTTCACTTCAGTATCTCACTTCTGTGATCTAGAACAAACAACTGAAATTCAATTAGTAAATACTGAAATAAAGAATGAATAAATTATTCCATAGACTTAATACTGCCACTTAATAGCTTGCCTGGGGGAGAAAAACATGTATTTTTTAATAGCAAGAATAAAAAAAAAGGGATGGTTAAGTATACTAAATTAATTATACTATATTCATCTATAGTAAGTATATTATTAATTATATTATATTCATATAGAACTATAGAATTATTAATGTTGGAAAATACTCTAAGATCAGGATGTCTAACTGTTAACCCAGCACCACCATGTTCACCACTACACCATTCCATCCACATAGCTTTAGAACACTTGTGCATAAATGTACCTCAACTATAGAATTTAGAATACTTGTTAAAAATAGTCCTCAAATTCTTTCAGACAAGAAAAAATTAGATTAAAATAAAAAGGTAATAAAAATGAAATGCAAATAAAAAGGTAAAAAATTCATTTATTAGTTTCATCACCATCATTCCAGACATAGAGAAGAAGCCCTTCTACATGACTTTCTACAGAAAACTTTGGTCCTGTCTACCCCTTTAAAATAAATCTTAGGAGGCAGAGGAACAAAGCCACAAATTAATTGTAATATAGTGTTGCTACAATTATGAGTTGAAATACCTGTTATGAATATTTTATTTGCTTTTTAAAATATAATTTTAAATGGTCTTACAATGTGTAATATGAAAAACCTGGGGAATGAAAAAAACAACCCCAGCCATGGTAGCCCTTGGCTGCATGAGCAGCATTACAGCAGCACTCAGTGCCAGCATAATTTGTGCAATTTACTGGATTGTGTAAAAAAAAAGGGTTATCTATATGACAATAGAATGAGTACAGCACAATAATTTTAAATTGTTAATTCTATCTTTGGACACTGTTAATGCCTTATTTTTTTTTTGTCATGCAAGAAAACCACCTATATATATTCTTATTTCAAAATAGCAAAATTCGTCTAAATATCTTGATTGATTACCTTGCTATGAAACTTCTTTAAGTATGATGTAGTTTTTGCAGTTTATAATAGAAAAATCACGTTCTTTCTTAAACCTGGATGGCACAAAATAACTTGCAATCTTGAACCATTCTTACAACAGCATTTGAACAGTAATAATCCTTTTCATGCCTCATGCATCTTCATTTTCCTTTAAAATTATACCTTTTTCTGGGTAAAACCACAAGTAAACATGCTTATTCAATGCCTATCAGCCTGATAGTTGGCTTAAACAGGGGAATATTGGTTTTCAAAGTTATTGAAATCTACACATTTTCTTCTACCTTTCTTGATATACAAAACATATGGACCAAACCAAAATTTTGAAGACCAATATATTTCATACCACACTCTGACAAGAGAATTACTGAGACATAGTAGATTTTTTTGTTCCAAGTTACTTTCAGAAATATAAAACGTAAGTCTTATGTAGGGTTATCTAGCATATAGGGGATTACAGAGACCTTTTAAAAAGCCTCAGTTTAGAAAAATAAATGTTTTGAATCCTTGATGTCATTCACACATACATATATGCATATTCTAATTTTATTTTCAGTGTCTCTGGACTAAAAAAGTCAACAGATTATTTTCTTAAATTAAGAGACTAATCATAAATTATTTCTATAGATTGCATTGCCCGGTCTTAAAGACACTTGCATTTGCTCTTAGTTTTAAATCTGTCTGCATTCATGCTGATTTTTGTAGTTTCACTCATATTTATTTTTCTGAAACATGTAGTTGCCTCTTCCAAACGCGAGAATATTGTACAACAAAAACTTCTAAGTCTGACCAAAAAAGAGTCAACCAGAGTAAAAACAAAATTCTAAAAACTTAGACATGCAATTTAAGAACTTCAAAATACCTACTCATATTTTGAGAACAATATGTTTTGCAGTTTATACACAGAAATGTTGATTAAGAAAATAATCAATTTTAATAACTTTTTTTTTCTTTCTTCACATACCAGTTCCATCTTATGTGAGTAAAATAGTCAATTTGGAAAGTAATCAAAAGGAAGAAGTAAAAAGTATGATTATAGTGGAAGGAAATATTCCAAGCAAGGAAGTAGCGGAAGGAGGGAGGAAGTGGTGGAAGGAAGTGGCGGAAGGAAGTGGCAGAAGGAAGGAAGTGTCGGAAGGAAGGAAGGAAGTGTCGGAAGGAAGGAAGTGTCGGAAGGAAGGAAGTGTCGGAAGGAAGGAAGTGTCGGAAGGAAGTGTCGGAAGGAAGTGTCGGAAGGAAGTGTCGGAAGGAAGTGTCGGAAGGAAGTGTCGGAAGGAAGTGTCGGAAGGAAGGAAGGAAGGAAGGAAGGAAGGAAGGAAGGAAGGAAGGAAATATGCATGAGCTTTCTTTTATTGGCTCTCCAGTTAATTGATTTTCTTAGCAATCTCTCAGCAGGTATGTTATAGCCAGAATGAGTTTTCTAGCTTAACCACCCTCATGTGGAAAATCAAACCGAATTTTCTTTCTATTTGCAGTTGGCTTGCACAGTTTTGCAGGGAATGAAGTTTTGATACTTAAAATTCACGTTTTGTCAAGGAAGTACTTTGAAATTTTTTTAAGCCAAATTAAATTTCTTATGCCAAATGATGTCTTGAGTAGTTTAATGATTCCAGGAGTTCATGACATAGTTTTCTTTTAATGCTGAGAAATCTTCTTAAAACTGGGCTACCTAGAAGTTTCAAAGTTTGTTGCTGAAACTGTGTAATCCTAAAATCCTGAGGTAACATAAACAAAATTTTTTCACAGGAAGGAATTACCAACTTAAACAGAAGAATTTCTTCCAAATGAATGCAGATTAGAAAGTATTCAGACACATTCCAGTGAATCAGGATGAAGGACAAAATTTCTTCATGAGTAAAGAGAGGGGATTTTTGTAATTTAATTTCTTCTGTTGGTGTGATGCCTTAAAACAAGCAAAGAAACAAACAAACAAACAAGGTGCTTTTTCAACGTTGTAGTTTGTTTTATTCTGTATTGTATTATTTTGACTGCCTCTGCTAAGAAAGGTGAGCTGGCAGTTGTGTTTTGACCAGGATGCCCAGACAGATGGCTTTGACATCTTTCTGCAATGGAAAATTATCTCGGGCTGGATTATAGAGTCTTCTCCTGTGAATAGATTGGGTCAAGGAGATCCAGACGGAGACTAGCAGAAGTATCACACAAATGGCAAAAGGAAATTAATAGTAGACCAAGGTAAATTACTGGGTACCTAATAAATCTGAATCCTAAGATTCATCATATTTAAAAGGAGAAAGAGAAATCACGAAAAGGAGAGGACGTGTGGGATATATAAATCAAGAAGATTGCTACTACCAAAACCAGTAGATTAAACTCTAGCTTCAAATATTGAGAAATTGGTAAGTATATTGAAAATGAAAGGAAGATTGTGCAAGACAAGAGGGCATATAATGAAGGGTTTTACAGGCTCATCAGAAATATAAATCAGAGAAGACTGTAAGACCATTAAGGAAGAAAAAGGCCCTTGTAAAAAAGAATATGTGCAGCCCTAAGACATAGGGATGTATTTGCTTCAGTTTGAGCCAAAGAGAGAGAGTAACAGACATAAACTATCTATACTATAACTAGCAGCTTCATGATCTGGTCCTATCCCTTCTACAAATTTTTGGTTTCAGCATCAGGAAAGTTACATGACTGTTGATAAATATCCAGTAATTGAAATCATGTTGTTAATGCTGTACTTCTTTTAGCCCCCAAGCTATTTACACTAAAAATTAATTCATACATGTTGCATCACATTTTCTTTGGCATTTTAGTCCTACCTATGCAAACAATCTATGATCCCTGTGTACTAATTTTTACTTAAGCAGATTTAAGCTCAGGTTCCGAAGGATCTTTGAATTTTTGGAAAGGGATCTTTTATACCTTACCTTGCAAACAGAAAAGATACATTTGATGCAAAATAATTTTCAGAGTACCCTTGGTTATAGTAAGTAATGATGTGTAGACTACATTAATTACTTTAATGAGTAGAATATATTAATTTATATAATTTAATAAATTTTATAAATTTATCACTCTTACTTTTTTTGATAATAAGGATTGTGACCGATTTGTGAGCTATTTCTACATTTCAGAAAGAGTGCAGTAGTAGCTCACAATTTCTCCTTTTCAAAATGTAGACTGGAGTAGAAGTCAGTGAATATTTGAAACGAACCACAATGGTTGGCTCATTTTCAAAGGAAAACGCCTCTGTAAACATACATTTTGGCAATTAGAATTTGCTTTAAAACCAAAGATTTGGCTAACACAAAATGTACTAGCATGTGCACAGGAACTATTTCTAGCTGAAACAAAGAATACATGAGAAAAAACATTCTAAGAAAATTGCAGAAGTGGGATTAAGATCTGAATATTAAACTGGAGTCAAATGATAAGTGATTTCAGTGGACTTGGTCTTTTAAGGTGAAACTTGTCTTTCTGAATTACATGAAATTTAATTTTTAAAAAGCCTTTCCATTACTTTAATTAAATTTAGGTCAGTGTGTTCTAGCTGAGAATCTAGTACAAATCACAAAAATAAACAAATAGAGTTAAAAATACAAGCATAAAGATCTTCATTGAATTACAGTGGGGAAAAACATGATTCAAAAACCAATATGAAAATTTCTAATATAATTTCTAATATATTAGAAATTATATTATTTCTAATATATTAGAAATTTCTAATATAGAGCCATTTTTAAAATAAAGTCCATGAAAAATAAAATATTGAGACAGAATTAAAATTTCTCCAGTATGATGAATCCACAATGACTATCTGGGAAAAATGTTGTGACACATTGTTTTAATTAGAGGTCAAGCCCTGATGCATGTGGTTAGATCCCAGCATGTAGGCTTAGTAAAGAGCTTAACTTTATTTGATCATTGTTTTTTTCTTTTGCCTTACAAAAGAATGCTGTATAAAAGAATGGTAAAAGCTTTGGTGGTTTAAGCCATATTCACAACAGCAGCATTGCATAATGTAAAGGATTTGCAAGTGTACAAGAAAATTGCTTTTAGTACAGATATTGCCTTAGTTGTGCAGGATGATGTTCTTAAGTATGTAAATTAAAACCTTGTGTACTATTTTCCTGTAATAGAACAGGTATCAGCAAATGGGTGAGAAGACTAAAACACTTGGAAGTGCTGCTAGCATCATTAAGCACTTGCACTGCACTCTGTGGCTGATCATGACTATCAGAAGTTAAAAAAAGCACAGTGTGGGCAGACTCATAATTCTCAACTGTTTCTTGTTTATGTTCCATTTAACAATCTGGACTGTTGCATATAGCTTACACAGAAAAAATGAATAAAATTTGAGATCTAAAGTAAGTAATGTCTCAACACTGTACCCATGAAGTAATATAGTTGTTGGCAAGATATGTATGGATTCTCTGGGTAGTTCACCTTACAGTAACTAACTAGACTGTAAAACAACTCTTTCATTCATGCTGGCCAGGAGACAGGCTTACCTCATTAGTTCAGATTTGTTAAGCTATTTGTCATAGCACTTCAACACTCAAATTGGACCCACACCCGCATTCTGTTCTTCACATTCCCATTCCCAGAGTAGAGATATTCTATATTTTTATAATTCATAGTGTTGGTATAGGAAAGCAGTGTCATCACTTTGGTATGTTGCAATCTGTCGTAGAATACAATGAGATAATGAGGAACAGTGAATAAGAAAATTATTAACTCTTTGTTAATAATTTTATAGAGTCAAGTAACCCAGTTTATTATTTGTCTCCAGAGACACTGAGATTTCATAAACATTCACAACCAGTCCTGTGCTGGGAATTGGAAACTAAAACAGTAACAAGAAATCTTAACTTGAAATAACCCCAGGGAAAATCGTATAATCTTGGTCCACATGTCAGCATGTCACCTGCTCCATTATGTCTTTGCAATGCTATGTCTACGTCTTTTAGAAGTATAAACTGCAAAGAAACTTTACATTTTGTGAAGGTGCTGTATTACTATTAAAACATGATAGTAATACAGCACATTTAGCAGACTATATATTCAGACTTATCTCTGTTCTCGTTTTGAACTGCCTTCCCATTTTTCACACAATGGACAGCAGTAGGCATTGTTTCTACTTTTCTCCCATGCAGTCCAGGATATCTATTCATAGTTACACACAAGTACATTAATAGTTCAATATTCTCCTGTATCCCACTTATTATTCAGTTACAAACTTCAGGGCAGTATTCACATCAGTATGGTGTTTCCTGGAACTACCTACGTGTCCTCTTTTTTTTTCCCTGGCGCAAAACAGTAGCAACCCATGACAACAAAATGCCTTTAAGATGGAGGTGACTAACCACACTGTGAAGTTTCAGATTGTGCTGTCTTTAAAGAACTTAGCTGAGAAATTCTAAATTACTGAGGTGAAACTCTCTGCCTGAAGGTGATGACAAGTATTGCTTTGCAAGGGTTAAATTGCACCAGGTAAAGCTGCAACCATTTGTAATGCTTGCTTCTTAACAAATTTGAGAGCACTTTCCAAGAGCTCATTATTTACAGGTTGACAGATTCTGAGTTATTATGTGATTATCTTAACCATTTCATTAACTACAGGGGCTAAATTAAGTGGGCTCAATTACCTAACATGATCACCATGTGAAAATAATTAATTAATAATTAATCATATCATTAATAGAATTAATTATTAGTACAGTAATGCATAGTAAAGGAGTCCATAGCATTGTAAAATGTTGAAGCTGATTGCACATGAGTCTGCATAGATGGTTACTGTGTTACTGTGTGAGATTATATTGCCATGTATCCTTTGGTCGTGTGGGCTGAAACATATCCACTGTAATATATCCCACTTTGAGGGATTATTTGTACTTCCAAAAAACCTGAAATTTTTGCATATATATCCAGCTGCCCAAGCATCACAACTCACTAATATCCAAAGACAATATTCATCAGAAATCAAATGCTTACTGTTTACAAATGCGTATCAGACAAGGGAATATGGTACTAAGATAAATAACTGTGGCAGTAAGACAAAATAGTGAGAACTTTTAGAGACTGAGATCTTCAATGATTATTCATAATCACCATATAAGGAGTATTGCAGGGATATCTTCTGATTTTGTAAGTATTAGAAATATCTTAGACTTTATATGGACCTTGTGGTCTAAATTTTTCTGATATCTAAATCAGAACTTGCCACTTCCGAATCTACTAGGCTTGATTACCTACAGTAACATTTCCCAAAAGTTTTTATAGGAATTTATTAGTAGATTTTACAAGTTCTCCAATTCCACTTTTTGATAGAGATGAACTACTCTACTTGATTCTACTTGATTCTTACTCTGCTCCCAGAATCTTATTCATCTGCCACCATAATAAAAGACTTTGTTTAATGTACTTTCTATGCTCATGTACTTACTGCGGTGCTGATTTCTCCTGTTTTCACTTATTTTTGATAGGTTCGTGGAACTCTTGGAGGATGGAATAGTAATTGAATTATAAAAATTAAATAGACATACAGGAACTAATAACTATGACCTTAAAATATCACACAAATAGAGACAGAAGATGAGTTTGTAAAATTAAAATTATGTCTAAAAAGTAGTTTGATACATTCTCATGGGCTGTAAGTGCATAAATAATGAAAACAGCCTATCATGTCTGCTTTTTGTACAATATGAGTAGCCTAAAGTGATGTCACAGTTAGGAGGAAACACTCTGGAATAAATGTTTTCTCTATACTTGGCACTTTCTTCCCACATATACAAAAGGAATTTCTTGGATCAAATTGAAAAAAACCTGTTTATTTAACAACCAAAGTGCCAGCATGGCATGGAAAAAATTGAATAACTATTAAATATTGAACCTCCTTCCTGTGCAGTAACCTGGTGGATTTAGAGTTCTTTCTTTAGATGGCTGGGCTTTTCTTGAGGTCCAGAGCTGGGATCAGGTGTCCCACAACCTCCCCACCGGTCTGTGGTGTCCAGCTGCCACTGATGGTCTGGTTCTTGGACCGAATCCAAATTGAACAGTTCCAGAAGAAGCCACAGAAGTCACTGGAAGATTTCTATAGCAGTCCCTACAAAAAAAACCCAAAAAAAAAGAAAAAAAAAAGAAAAAAAAATCTTGCCTCAGTTAATAAAACCATGCTAGATAAAAGCAAAGAAATGTAACTCCCTCCCCGCGCAAAGCCGAGCGCACAGAGGAGAGAGTGCTGAAACACAACCCACGCCAGAGTTCCCCAGGCTCCCACCCCTCTCCCAGACCCAGCTGAAAGGTACAGGACCCATTTCTGGGCATAAAACAAACAATAGGGGAATTCAGTATTATAATTAAATCACCCAAAGACAAGTGAGTAGCTTTTTAACCTTTTACTCAAATGTCATTATTAGACTGGGGAAAATAGACAGCACAGATGATTTCATACAGCAAGCTTAGAGCATCCTATCTGCCTCAATTTATTTTTGTAATTCCAAAATCATTATGATTTGAACCTGTCGGGGCTTAACTAGGATGGAACCTTACTAAATGTAGGTATTTGATGTGGCTGTGGAAATCTAGAGCTCAGATGCTTAAACCTTTGTACCTGCTGCTGCTGTATTTACCTACGTGCCTCAGGTTTAAAGATTTTGATGGTGCTATAGAAAGTCACGAATAAGATACTGCAAAATCATTGTTCATGCTGTCAAAGTGACTGTGTTCAACTATTTTTTTTGTGTGTGCTCTTTTGCATCTGGACCAGATACTGATAATAGTTTTATTAGCCTTTAGAAACAGTGGTGTCTTGGGCCACTGAGAGACTTTGCTTTTCTAATTTTGTAGGATGAATAATGATCATAATGTAAATATCATCAGTAAGTGAACAGACTTCATGAGTGTCAGAATAGAACAGAAACTAAGAGAAGGGAATTTCTCTGTTTCAGTATGTACTGCCTTAAACACAGCCTGTTAATCTAGGCTGTGAGAACATAGACTGAGATAGAATCCTAAAATGCATCTAAAATAATAAAATATCAAGATCAACAGAACAGAGATGAAATGTTAGCAATGTTAATAAACATGTGAACAAAAATAATGTTGAGCTTAAATGAGATGTTCCTTTACTGCTTGATAGCTTATGTATAGAAACTCTATCAAATACAAACTGCAACTATGTTTGTATTTGTGAGTATAAGGATTTTCCCCAAAACTTGAATAAGAAACACATACACTTTTCAAAATGATTCAATTTTTTTATGAAGAAGGAAATTATCAGATTGATTACTTTGTCCTACAGAATAATTCAGGTATTTCTGATAATAATACTTAATGCTAACATTCTTACATAAGATACAGAAAATAATGGTTTCAATAATGAAATCTTGAAAGGAAAACACAATTCTTGAATGGAAGACAAAATCTTATTTTATAGGCTCCTAAAGTCTGAAGGTGAGTAGGGCCTCAAAAACCCCCCGTATCATAAATGACTAATCACATACTGAGTAGGGCCTCAAAAAAACCCGGCCCAGAATCATTGCCCAGTCACAAACTGCATTAGAAATGCAGAGGTGACATAAGTTAGGTTTCAGAAGCTTAATAGGATTTCTTTTCAGGAATACTAGTTTCAAGTGGGCATATGTTAAAGCTTAGGTTAGAATCACTGCTTGAGTTTATTGTGAACCTCTAGGAAATGTCATATTTTCAAGGTATAAACAAGGAGAGAGTGGTTTCAATTACCAAAAGAGTGAAGGAGGAATATTAGCACCCTAAGGGTATAAATAAGGCTAAATTATTCATAGAACAGCCTTGTTCATTTACTGTAAAAAAAAAAAAAATGATTAAAAAATCTGGAACTTAGAAGGGACTTTCTTTGGTTTCTTCTCAAAGTTAGAGCCCAAAGATTTTTTCCAGCTTCGTGTTAAGAAGTCAGCATGTCTCATGGAATAAATGAAGAAAAAGGCATTTGGTAAGCTCCAGGCAATTTTAATTTCATTTTAATTAAATAAGAATAAGATAAATAATAAATGATGTCTGTCTACTGTACAGTGCCTTCATATCCAAATTCTAAAATGTGTAGAGTTAGTGATGCCAGGTTTTGTCTTGTTTCTGACCTGAGATTCATTCTAGATGGAAAACAAAGTGTAGACAGCAAAATAATGTCAGGATTATCTTGGTCACCAGATAAAATGGCTTGACAAAACTTACATAATCTCCAAGTTTTTCTTTCAATTAGCCTTCATCATAATTGTTTAATTTAATTTAAAAAAACAACAACAACAACAAAAAAAACAAACACCAAAAAAAACCCCCACAGAATATGCTGTATTGGACGGGAACCACAAAGATTATTGAGTTCAGCTTCTGGTCCTGCACAGCACCATCCCCCAAGAATGACAGTGTTTTTGAGAGAGATGTTAAAGACTTTCTTAACTCTATCATGTTGGTGTTATGACCACTTCCCTGGGGAGCCTGTTCCAGTGCCCAAACACCCTCTGGGTGAAGGAACTTTTCCTGATGTTCAACCTAAACCTCCCCTGACACAGCTTTAGGCCATTCCCTTGGATCCTGTTACTGGTCGCCACAGAGAATGATGAACAGAATAATATTGTTATTATTAGTAGCAAAATACTTTTGCTGCCCATGATTCAGTTTTTATGTGCTCATTTTATGTGTAATCAGCAATATCTGATTTTGAGTAATCTATTAACAATACAATAATCTATTAACATAGCTTTACATAGATAAGCAACACTTGTTTTGAATTGCTTATACTTTAAGCTAAGAAGAAATAATAGGAAGAGGAACAATAAGAAAAGGAAAAAAGGAAAAAAGATTAAATAGGCTTTTTTCTTTCTGAGAAAATCTCTGTAACTGTAAAATCCAAGAAAACTTACTACATTTTTTCCATTGTCCTTTTTTATGTTAACAGCATTCTCAAATTAAGAGCAGGTAACTGCACCTCACAAACTGTGCACTGGCATGTGTATTAGCAACACTAAAATTCATTGCCTGTTTACAGTACTATTTTTTTGAGCCCTGCTTTGTATTTTTTAATTCCACAATTGTTATTAGTGAGGTCATTGTTGTTACTTATCCATACCAGTGACCACAGGCAAATCCCTATCACTCAGCCTAGAGGAGCAACTTTGAGGGGCATCCCACTCAAGGGAGTAACCTTCACACACACACGTAGAATGGTGCTTGGCTTTTATAGTATAAAGTGATTCACAATCAGATGTCTCCAGGCCAGCAGCATCAGATCAGCAGCTCTAGATAACTTATCAGTGCTATCACTTTTTGGTTCCTTTATCAGGAACTTTATCTGCCACATCTTCACCAATACCAGTTTCTGTCAGGAAACACTATTCTCCATATCCTCAGAAAGTTTAACTTTGGGACTGGTGAATCAGGCTGATCTCAGCATTCTTCAACAGCAAAAGCAGCATAAGGCCCCTTCCCCATCCACCACTGACTGCTTTGCAATAAAGGGAGTTTTGTCACCATGTGTTATGTTTGCGATATACATATACATATATATATCAAGTAGCCAAATTCTTGTTTATATAATAAATGATGATGTCTTTTTTTAAAGGTCAGGTGCACCTGTGGAATGGATTTCCAAAGTCAGAGTGACCTGTTGTGCTGGAGGCAGTAAAGAGGCTGTGGTTGTAGTGTCTTGTTCAAGTGTCAGTGAGCCCTCTGAGGACCACTGTAATATTCAGGCTACATTAAGTTCTGTGAAAAATTTCATGGTGGGTGGCCAAGCAGAGTCCTAGAGATCTGTACTTGGTTTCTTGATGGTACTTTTCTCTTGGTAATTCTTTGTGAAGAAAGATGGAATATGGACATAATTTTGCTTCAAGGAAATAAAACTGATTAACACCATTCACCAATTTTGTGAAGATTTTTAATGAATGTTACAATCAAATTTTCAAACAATTAGTTATGCTGTCATTGTATTTGTGCATACATCTTATTTTGGCAGAGGGAAATGAAGCTACATTTAAGATTAATAATAGACTAGGACAAATGAATAATACACTAGGACATGTGAAACTTTTTAATGGACTTATCACCTACCAATTTGTTCACTTTGCCTTCTTCCAAGTTTCCTCGACTTGATATCTCCCTTCACATCTGTTCTAAAAGAATACAGAGTATTATCCCTAATGACTGAGATATGATTGATGAATTTTTCTGTGTGGCACTGTGTAGCTGAAGGAGATGTATGAAACAAGTATCCTCCTGCTGGAAGACATACACAATGCCAACCCGGACAAGTTGAGAAGAAAATCTTGATACACTTCTAACACTTTTCCCTTAAAATTATAGTCAGTGTACTGATCAACTTTACTAATTTTACTTTCTACTAAAAAAAAAAAAAACCCACTGTACTGGTCTTTTATTCTACTGTTTCACTAAGTCACAATGCAATTCTCAGTGCACATTTATTTCTGAATTATCTTTCAACAATTTAATTGTTTTACCTTAGTCTCAGTAAAGCCCTTTATCAGCCTAAGATGCTGATTTTCTGAGTCTTTTTGAAGTCTGTTTACAACTCTATATTCACTGGCTCCATTTTTTTAAAGTGTGGAAAATTCCACCAAGGCACACAAGATAATCTCTTCCAAACCACTGATTTACAAAGCGAACAAAATCAGCCCTAATTTTATTGCTTATACTACCATTTCAGTCAAATTCTCTCACAAACTGTTTGATTTTCTGTGTCTAATAGCCATCTAGTTTTGTAACTTCTTCAGGATTTTCAGCCCTTCTAGCATGTCAACTATTTTTGTCTACTTGTCCTGTTTTGTTTCTGAGGTAAATTTCTGGCAGGGATACTTCACAGAAAGATGTGGGGAAGAGGGAGAGAGTAATGGGACACTCTAGGATTAGCAAGCACCAAAATGTTTAATGGTCTTTAAAGATCATTGAGAATAAATGTGGTGAAGGACGAGGAAAATGTAGAGGCTTCATGGATCTTAGATGAGACAGCATTCTCTTTTGCTCCACCCAATAAATTCACACTGACTTCTATTTTTTTAAATAAAAAGAAAAATTCCAAAAGGAAGGTTGAAGATTAAGAATGTGACAATGTCTATCACAAATAAGAGAGATGAATATTTGGAAACATCAACATAAAGCAAGAGAAGAAATTTTAAGCCATAAGTCACACCTCACACAGCTGTTCTCACTGCTGCCATCAGTTATCAGAGTTAAGCTCTGCTACACCCTGCAGCCTGAAGGTATGAACAGCTGCATGTTTTTATGGGAGCTCTGGCTGGGTTTCCACACCTATTCTGATGAGTGCTGAAAAGGTGTCCTCTGCCATGGGGATACAATAGATGAGCTACTTCTGGAAGGGTGATGACCAATTGAACAGATGTTTTGGCCTGGTGGTGCAGTGACAGTAACCTTCCCTTGTGAGCTGTAGGGCCATGCCCTGTTAGATTGCTCTGTCCACAGTTCTCCTGGTCATTTGTGCTTCTGAGGCTGCTCTGTAGAGTAGTGGGGTCAGCTGCAAGCCCTTAGGCAGCTACCAGGCCTTCATCAGTGTCTCTTTTGAGAGATGTCTCATCCCAGCAGGTCTCTCTGCTGCCCTGATGCTTTCCTACCAGGCCTGCCTGGGACCTGCTTATCGCAATGACTAAATGATTTAACTATACTATTTTCATTTTGATTTCATAGCTGTTTTGAATGAAAAAACTAAGTTAATCAAAGTGGTCAAAAAGAGAGAACTTTATTTCAGAGGCTACTCTTCCTCAGCCTTCCAAATTTTTCCCAGAACTTGTTCCAGTAACTTGAGAACATGCAGCTGTTTGAATGTATCATGGTGTGGTGTTATCTATAGTTAAGCACAGGAAGCTGATACCACCTGTGTTAGGTTTTTATGGCCTAGTTATTTGGTAGTGGGAGGGGTGCAGGCACAGAAAGGGGTGTGTGTGTGGAGGGTGGGGGGGCTTCTGTGAGAAGCTGCTAAAGCTTCCACCATGTCTGGCAGAGCCAGTCCCTGAAGGCTCTGAAGATGGACATGCTGCTGGCCAAAGCTGGGCCAATTTGAGACAATGGTAACGCCTCTGGGATAACATATTTAAGAAAAAAATCAAAACAAAGTGGGGCACAGCGTTAACTCCAGAGAGAGAAGAGGAGGAGGTGAGAACATGTGAGGGAAAACAATCTGGAGACACCAAGGTCGGTGGAGAAGGAAGGGGAGGAAGTGAGAATCTCCAGGCACCGGAGCTGAGACTCCTCTGCAGGCTGTGGTGAAGACCATGCTGAAGCAGCTGTGCCCCTGCAGCCCATGGATCCACAGGGAATGCAGAGATCCACCCACAGCCCATGGGGGAGGTGCCCATGCTGGAGCAGGTGGATACCTGGAGGAGGCTGTGATCCAGTGGGAGATCCGGTGGAGAGAGGGCCCTTGCTTCTGGGCTGGAGCAGCCTGTCCTTGGAGGACTGCACACCATGGAAAGAGTGACCCATGCCACAGCAGTTTTGGGAGGAGTGTCTGCCCGTGGGGGCAGTTCATGCTGCAGCAGGTGGGGATTGGCTGCTGCTCGTGAGAGTGGACCCACACTGGAGACGTTCATGGAGAGCTGTCTCCTATGGGAGGAACCCCATAGCCTTACAGGGGAAGGATTCCTCTCCTGGAACAGTGGAATAAAATCTTGATGATGAACTGACCAAAACCCCCTTGCCCTGTCTCCCTGTGCTGTCAGTGGGTGATGCCTTGGGTTTTAGCTTTTCTATTTTTCAGATTCTCTGCTGCCTGGTATGTAACTCTGAAACTTCATATTAGGTGTTAATAAGTGCTCTTCACAGGGTAGTCAGGCAAAACAATCCTTTCCCAGCTTCCCAGCTTCAGAATCAAAGACCACCATTACCCAAAAAGCACAAACAATGGAGGGGAGAAGGGGGCAAGCCAGGGGGTTGAGACTTCATGACCTGGAGCTGTAATTGGACAACTGAACCCAGTATGTAGATGAACCAAAACTTATAAAAGGGTAAAAACTTGTGACCGGGATCCATCTTGGATTCAACCTGGGTGTAACCCTGGCCAGGCTCTTGTGCTGCCCAAGGTGTATCCTTTTAAGGCCTTCCAATAAATACCTATTTTGTCCATTTAGCTCTGTCTAGTCTCTATTCCAGATCAGCATCAGTTTCTAGGCATCAGTTCTGGCCCCCCAGATAGGACAGCGAGGCCTATCGGGAAAACCCCTGGACCAGAGGGGAGGGAGGGGTTAAGTGGGAGGGTGGGGAAGGTGTTTCAAGGGCTTATTTTACTTCTCATTATCCTCCTCTTGAGTTTTTTAGTAATGAATTCACTTTGTACTTCTAAGCTGGGCCTGTTTTGCCCTTGGAGTGTTTTCTCCTGGTCCTTATCTCAACTCATGAACCCTTCCTTATACTTCTCTCTCCGCTGCCCAGCTGTGGCAGGGGAGCGTGAGTGAGTGAACTGTCATGGGTACCAGGCATTTGGCCAGTGTCAAACAATGACACCATCCAACAGTGTTGTTTTATCTGAGAGTGCATTTTAACCAATGTGGTCGCAAAGAACGGAAATAACGTTGTTCAATTCTTCAACACCATATTGAAGGATTGTAATAGCATATTTATACTAAGAAGAAAAAATGTGATTAAGGAGGTCACATTTCAGAATTTGTAGGCTTTCTGATGTGGGAGATTACACAGAGGAAATGTGAAACATTCAAGGAAGCCCTCTATTTTGCCCTGGCTTCAGAAATAAATGCATTAATATTAAATTATTACTGAATTTTATATTAATCAGATCATATTCCCCTTTTTCTTCCCCAAAACCCTATGTGACTAACTAGAATGAGTTTTTGTTTAGCTAACTCTTTATTATAATATCGGGATAACACCATCATCTTTGCTGAGGCTGCTCAGGCAAAGCAACCTTCTCAGGTGATCTTTTATCTGCTGATTTTACAAGTACATGCTTGTGTCTCAGCTGTATATATATAACACATATTTAAGGCTTTGTGAAGACATTACATAAAACCTTTCCAGCTTTAAGACACATGTGATAAAAAATGTAGTATTTTTATGTCATGGAAAGTTTTAGATAGATATTAAGATTTATGTGACTGTAACCTCAGTTCTTTCATTGTAAATATGCATGTAAGTTTTGTCATGCATTATTCACTAATTTGAACAATATTTATAATGCCAGGAACTTTAAATTTATCTCCAAAAATTCAAATTGTACTACAATTATTACAAATTACTATCTACTTTACTCTGCAAGTGGTCTACAAAGTCTCAGCTAAGAATGAATTATCTGCCTTTTTCTAAAGACACATTCCAGGCATCTCAATAAGGAATTTGTATCTTTGAAAAATTTCCAACTCATTAGTAAGAGTGAGATTTCCCTAAAACCTCTATTTTATATGAGTGGTTAAATGATTTTATGCTATCAAATAAAAATTACTGAGTTTTAAATGTCAGGTATTTAAATTCTGAGTTTAAGGAAATTCATTTTCTAAAAGTATATTGAATCTGAAGTCTGTTGCTTTGAGTAAAACTTTTTAATATTGTATCAAAAAGCCATGAAAAAAAGAATTTTCTTTGGCAAGGAAAATCACCAGTATTTTATGTGCCATGAAATACTGCTGATGTATTTCCAGTGCCTAGAATACATACAGGTCAATTTATAATATCTAAAATCCCTGCCTGTATGGATTCAAAAAATAAGTCTGTTGTTTTAGGGTTATTTTTATTTTGAAAATGAATGGGAAATCTTAACTTTAACTGTCATCTATAAGTGAATTTTTACTAAGGACCTCTATATTTTTTGTCTCATCCCAAACTGCTTATTTGCACTTTGATCTGCAGATGTTTGATCATAAATTTTGGCAAACCCATCATTTTCAGTGAAGGAGGGAAGAGAACTTACAAAGCCAGGTGGTTGGCAGGAAAAAAAAATTAAAATAAATTTTTCAATACTAATAGGTATCCATTTATGTGGCAGTAGAACTGTGGCAGTCCCTCATCTGAGAATTACTGGTAATTGTAGCTGTACATCTTGTAAAACATGCCTTGAAAAGCTTGTTGTTTCTGGGAAAAGAAGATAATTAAAATCTGTGAGTTAGATAACTGGATCATTTTTGGGGTAAAAATAAACTTGGGGCAAATACAATCATAACCCTCACCATCAATTTTGTTGAGTGAATTTTCTGCAATCACTTTTTTAAAAAATTCTGTCTGTGCTCAAGTAGCAGCAGCTTTCAGAATTTCAAGAGATACAAACAGACTTCTGATACCTTGCAACTTACTATTAAAAGAAGATCATATAGAAAATCATAGGTATCATTTTCTAGTTTATGCTGCTCCTCTATTTCATCATTAAATGGTTCTTCAAGACTTAAAAAAAACCTGTGAGCCCTCTCTTTGCTCAGGAGCCAACCAGCACATGTAGTTGAATAGGATTTAGGTCACAGGCCTTTGGGGATAATTCTACACTACTTGTTAATGCCCCTTCTTCCTTTAGGACCATTCTTAAATGTCAATAGGCCAGTCCATCTCTGCTGACCCTGAAACTCAGCATTTATGAAAATGCATATCTTTGCACTTTTAAACTGTTCCCTGAAAACACTTTGAGGGATCTTCAGCTGTCTTAGCATAAGAAGCTAGATATTCTCAATTGTCAGACATCTATGTATATGGGATTATATTTTTTTGTCTATTCTAACACATACCCATGACACTGTTAGGGATCTGAAATGGCTTTAGTTGTTTATGTTTAAGAAGCAGAATCATATTAAGTGTGTATCATCACTTGCAGAATTTTGTGAAACCACAGGGTTTGTTTTGATTTCATTACAACTATGTTTTAGATGTATTTGTGGAAAGGGCTTTTAATGATTCTGAAGTGAACCCAGTCATCAAAAGCAATAATGATGTCAATATGTTGACAGAAACCCATTTTCCTCCCAAATATGCCTGTTGATTTTCCATTCTTTTCCTGGAATGATTTCACTTGAACAAAGAAGTTGTACTACCTGTAAATGTTACCCATTACCTTCAACAGGAGTTGCATATGTGTAATGAAGCTCAAACATCTTTGGAGTGGGCATATGATTATCTCTGAATGGCAGATAGCACAGGGATAATGGCATGTACTGGCATCACTTCCTTACTCTCCTGCAGCAATACTGACAGCCTCTGTAACCAATCTTAAGCAGTGTATGTAAACTGAACGAGATCCCATTGCAACCAAATGGATTTGTAATTCCTTGACATATTGACACAGCTTTCATACTATTGCAGAGTTTTTCTTATTAGAATTGATATTTTATCTGTCTTCCATGCAGTGCAAGTAACCATATTGATTGTTCCTTACTCATATCTTGCTTGAATAACTCTGCCAAATTTTTCTTGTGAAACTCAGTTAAATTTATTAGGGTCTTCAACATGATGGCCATTAGCATCAAGCTTCCTCATTTTCACTTTTTAATGTAGTCTCACATGAGCATTTAACAACTCAGACTCTAATCACTGTTTTTAGTACATATTCTTTAGATGTTGGCTGTTAACAGCACCTTGTGACTGGCTAGCCAGCCTAACCTGCAAATTGTGTGGTGCATTGAGATAACTGCCAGCTGGAAAGTTCTGGGAAAGATTATTACAAAGATTTATAATGTTGTTATTGTACTTTTGACATACAAATCAAAAGTTGTTCCCTTGTCCTACAAGTAATGTATTTTCCATTAATCAAAATGGTCTGCTAAGTTCATCATATAGAAAAAAATGGAAATATCCATGGCTTTAAAAATCCATTAACCACACAAAAGTACTTCACCAGTTGCGCACATACAGTACCATACACTTATTAAAATTATTTGTTCCTTGTTATGGGCTGAGTCTTCTAATAATTCCTTCTTTAATTCCTCTACAGATGCAGTTAATGTTCTGTATGGCTCTGTACTGGCTCTCAATTTTGCTCAACAATGAGACCTCTGATAAAAATGATATCTGAACACAGGGACACAAAAACATTGTAGTACATCTGGAGTAGTAGCATATTTGATAGAAAATCTGTTCTGCTTTTTCAAAAACTCATATGATGTTTTTAGCAACTGCAGATTATACTTTGTAAAAGTGATTTGAGAAACCTATGAGGTAATAATTATATCTCAAGTATTAAAACAAAATTATCATGGCCAGAAATTGCATCAATAGAAATCTGAATGCTATGCTCAGCTATGGAATTCTAAATTTAAAAGGAGAGAGGTCTCTAGGTTTCATTCATTTTGGTACCTAATGTACACTGTGACTGAAAAAGAAATACACATTTCCACAGCTGTTAAAATTTGTTCCTGCCCCAAAAGGAACAGGGAGAATCTCTCTTAAAATCTTTTTACTTCCATGGACGGTGCAAAGACTGTGAAACACCTGCGTTCCATCTGCATGAAAGGCATTTTTTACATCATTATTTTTGAAGATTATTTCTTCTTGAGGGCATAGTAAAGTGTTGCCTTTTCACAATCAGGAGAGTATGATACATTTTTCTTTTTTCCTTTTTTATTACATTGTCCTGGTTTGACAAGGAAGTGAGTTTTTGGGAAAGTTGTGGTCAAACCAATCAGTGGCCAGATTTGAATATTGGCACCTGGTGTGGCCGCTGGGGACCTGGATACGCCTCTCAAAACACACAGGGGTTAAAAGCAGAGCACTCCCAGGTGAACTTCCTCTTTGGTTCCTGCCAGTGAGTTGATCTGACCTCTCCCCTGCCCAGCTGTGAATGGCTGGGGGAGAGGGGAAACCATGCGGCCTGTGGGAGTCAGATGTCCCAGGCAGACAGCAGCTGAGATTTTAACCCCTTTTGTTCCTGGACAATGGAAGCTGCAAAAACATTGATCCTCCCTAATTTGAGAAGAGAGAGATAGGAGGAAATGGGCAAGGGAGGAGAAAGTTTGAGTAAGTGGAAAATGTCAGCAGAAGATGGGAAGTGTCCTAGATGGAGGAGATGACTGGAGTGGCCTTTGGCTGGACTTTTTTCTTGTGTAGCCATTGGACTGAACCAATTTCTCCCTATAATTCAGAGACTGCATCTAGGGGAGGCGATGGCTGGGAGCCAGGAGTGACAGTGATGTTATGTGAAGGAGTGGAGTGAACAGAGATTGATGAGGAGGGTGGGGTGGAGCCCTCTGCCTTCGGAGGGGAAGGATCTCTGTTCTCAAGACCCCCAGGCCCCAGGTCAGTGAATTTGGGGGGGACTGCTATCCCAAAAGTGAGAGGCTGTCACTCTTCTGGAACTGGGCAGAACATCCTTAAAAAGGAACCCGAGAAGCAGTTTGGATCCATGGTCGGCGGTGAGAGCACTGGACATGGAAGGAAGATTTTCACCATGGCAGATTTTCTCTGGGCGGCTGTCACGTGTGACATGGAAGCACAGGAGGTTGCAACTGTGTTTCCTGGGGAAGTCTATGGTGCAAGAGGGAGACTCCTCTCTCCTTGATGAACTGGGAGTTGGGTGTTTGAGGGGTGGTAATGGACTGAGAATTGAGTGCTTGAGGGGTGGTAACTGGATTGGGAATTTAAAGTCTTGTCTGATGGTGTGATGGTGGAAAGAGATGGGGGAGGAGGAGTGTTTTGAAGGGTTTCCATTGTGAATTGTGTGTGGTTTTTCCTTCTTTTTCATTGTATTGTAGATTAATAACGTTTCTTCCCTTTATCCCTAAGTTGGATTAAGGGAAGAAACTTTGCTCTGTTTTTGGTCACATCTCACAGTAGCCATTCTGAAAAAACATACTTTCATGGGGGCACTGGCATTGGGCTAATGTCAACCCATGACATACATAATCACTGAATAGTGAGATTACTGTGACTTACTGTCCTCAAGAACAGTCCTACTCATCTCAGAGTGGCTGGGAAGCAGGGCAAGCTGAGGTCAGCCAGGGTAATCCCATCCCTGAAGAAAAGGTGCCTTCAGGGGCATGGGGACAAGCTAAGACCCAGGGGTGATAGCATGTACCATCCAGACACTGCCCATGGAAATGCAGGGGAATGTTTGCAGGCAATGTGTGATCTGCCCCTTCAGACTTTATTGATTCAGGGGGGATGTGGCTCCTGGTATGATTTAGGTAAGATTAGGTTACTTCTGTACTCCAGGCTTGGTTTCTTGGTCCTCCAGCTCACACTGGTGGTTTGCTAGATGAGTCTGTTCCTTTCCGACTGCCTGCCAACATGCCCCAGGCATGGGAGACCTGTGGGACCAGGTTCTGGCAGCTGTGGAGAGCTACGAGTCACAGCTCTTCCTTCTGTTCCCTGTGGCTGCAATTATGTCTCTTGCATCTGTGCCTGGACAGTGTAGGAGATGGTGGTTTTCCTTGGGTGCATATGCTGTGGCATCCTTCTGCTCAGCCACAGGCAGGAATAAGTTCCTTTGTATCACCACAGTTCTTTTATACAGAAAAGGGAGACAAAGACATTATGTTTGGTATATTCTGCCATGCTATAAATAATTGTTTATTCATTTATACATTCATAATTTCCTTTACTTTAGAATCTTTACCCTTTTCCAACCTAATGGAATATTTTATACATTTGAATGGAGTTGTGATTTTTCTGTGTAATTCAAATAAACACTACTGTTGTCCCTAAGTGGTAGAGGGCAGTAACAGTTACCAGAGTGCATCTGGTAACTAGGACAGGCATGTTTACCTAAATTTCATCTACCTAAATTAGGGGATTATATTCCAAGATGCCTTACTGACACCAGAGAAAGAGAGAAGAAAAGGGCCTTTAAATAGGCTTACACAAATAGAAGCTGTGGAACGTGTGTGTTATTTTTCCTCTTAAGTCAAACTGATTCGTGGTTTTAATGTTTAGCTAGCTTGCTACATCTCCAGTTGTAGGAAATCCTGTTTAATTTTAATTCTCTTGTTATACTCACCCCCAGGGAAGCTTATCTGAATTTCACTTTATATTGTGTCAAGGATACAAACACCACTTAATGTTTTTCTTCCACAGAAATGCTTGTCACGAGCATAGATGGGACTTATTTGTGTTGTAGTCAGTGCCCACTGCAATTGGGCACTGGCTACAACATATCTTCTGCAGCAGTACAACTGTCCTAGGGTGACTTTATGATGCTTGTATCCCCAGTTGTGTGTTCTGTTTATGCTGGGTATTCTATTCTGTGCCTTCAAAACTGGCTTTTTAGAGTGAAGGCGGGGAGAAGAAGCACAGAGTTTTTGTTATCAGCCTCACTCACTCACTCCTCCACATTCAGCTGGACTGTTGATGTCTGGGCATGGATGGGGCAGAACACCATGCTCCTTTTTGCTCCTTTTGCTTTTTACTTAGTTAGGTTAGCTAGCTGAGGCAGTCCAAGCTTTCCCTGGACTGTTTTTCTTTCCCTCTTCTTGGAACCATTTGAACCTGCTCCAGACTGGGACCCAAGGAAACACTTTGCAGGCTGCTGGGGCCCACTCTGCAGCGTTCCCCAGCGTTGGAGGGACTGATAACAGAGCAACCACCACAGAGAGACTTTCTGAATTTGTCATCTCTTCAGAGCAGTGAATGAGTTTTGTCATCTGGTACTGTTCATTTTGTGTGCTAGTGAGTGCTTTGCCTACTAAATGAACTGGTTCTTGCACTTCTCTCTGAGGAATCCTTCCCGAACCAGGGAGGTGCCGTGTGGGTTTGCTTTCTGGAGGGGCCCTCTTTGGAGGTTTTCTCTCAAATTTGCCCTAAACCAGGACAAAAATTAACCTGAATTGTTTGTTAAGAGTCCTGAAGTCTCTAACACTCCAGTATTGCAGGCTGGAGTTCCTTGTAGCTATAAAGAAGGTTTTGAAAATGGAGGTTGTGTCCTTGGGGTATTTAATTCAATTATATCATGCGTTGCCCCTAGCTTTATATTACCGTTGAATCACATATTGATTATCTAAAGTAGCAGAATAGTTTTCTGTGGGGAATTTGAAGGTTAGATAGATAAGGAACAAAAAGAAGAGAACTTTACTTGGATATGTTTCAAGGATTGCTTGAAACAATCCTTGTGAAAAGTGGATAGCACTGAAACAGTTGTCAAGCCTGGTGTTTCAAAATTACCAAATTGCTGACAGGAAAGAGACAGTTAATTTGTGCACCAGAGCATCTACAGATTCATTAACCACAATCTGCCTATCATTTGTTGTGCTTTTGCATTGTGGCTTTTTACAAACCTCTCTTTGTAGTGGCAAAATGCTAGCATTTCTTGGTGCCTAAAAAATATGAAGCTATACTTATCTCAGCCTGGCACAGTGTGCAATGGAAACTTCTGCAATGGAAATATCTGTTGATTTACAAAGGTCAAACACAAAGTACTAAGTTATCAGCAAGTGTGTGTTGCTAACCCATTATTGTTTAAAAAAAAAAAAACCCCAAACCAGTGTGTTTTCTTTTCCTATGATTGCTTTATACCTTTTTGTTTTTTATTCTCCTAGCTCTTTGCCATTTTTTCATTTGTGAGTTTTGGCAATTGGCAATTTTTTCTGCTTTATAGAATAGGTAAGAGAATTAGCATTTTCCTGTGCAGTTAGACAATTAGAATAAGAGAAAGAAGTTACTGTAAAGCTTCTCTGGAGGAAGGTCTGACCTCATTCAGCTGCTAACCACTACATATCTATGCTCCAATTAAAGTTTGATGCTGAATTAGCAGTTAAAGTTGATGTTGAATATTTTACAGGATTTTCCATTTCATCACGTAGAAGTAGTGTTATTATTGAAAATAACAAAAATGTTACTTATCTTCTGGTATTTTTTCCCCTCTGTATTGTTTTTGTTTGTTTGTTCATTCATTTGTTTTTATCAAAAAAGCAAATCAAATCAAATTTCATTTATTTCCTTGATTGGGAGAAAAATTCAATGTGGGCTCATAAATCACACTAATGATTTCATTGAAATTCCAGCTGGGAGACATTATTATTAAAATAGTTTTTTCTGTATTAGCACTTGAATTTTTAGAAAAATGCTAATAATAAAATGTTTCAAATAATATTTGCAGAACAAAATCCTGGTTTGGAATGCCTTGTACAGCTATATAAATGAAGTCTTGTGTATATATGCATGGCTTCACTGGAAGTGGGGAACTAACTGCATATTGGAAATTTTTGCCCTGGTCTTTACTTTAGAATAGTCTACAAAAACCTACAAAAAACCCCAAAAAACCTACAAAAACATCTACAAAAACCTATTGAGAGGCTACTGATGATCCTTCTGGAGCATGTCCAGCAGATGTTCTAGAAGGACATTCTGAGATGTTTTCCATACGTTTCTGCCAGTTTAACTATAGGCAATTGATAATAGAGGCTATTCTTTTGTCTGCATAAAAATATTTCCTTCTTTAGGACTGAATTCCCTTCCTTGAGTTCTTAATGAAATCATTATTTTACTCATTTTTGCCTTCTCTTTTCTTCTCTCCTTGTGTCCAGTTATTTTCTTTGCTCTCTGATTTTTAGATTGTTGTTGCCTGTGCAACTTTTTCCTCTAATTGCTTCTATCAGTTGCTTAGTCATGTAAGTATAAAACTTCTGAGTTGAACTTTGGTAAAAATAAATTGGTTCCCTACCCTAGAAGGGAAAATTGCAATACTAGATAATGAACATACACTGCCTACTCAGATTTGACATTTCAATTTTTAAAAAAACCTTTTTCCTAATAGAGACAAGGCTGCTCTCACAAAGACTTCTTTGCCAATGGTTACAGTCAAAATGCACATATTGATTAGTATTCTCTAGGAAGCCTATTATCTGCTTTGAAGAACACATTAAAATGTGTCCTGCTTCTACAATACAGAACTTGTGAAGGCCACTGAGTCTGTAAAGAGTAATTTCTTAAAGGTTCCTCTAGGTCTGTATAAAAGTAGAAAACTTCTTACCACCAAGTTGAGCTTTCTGAGGTATTCCAGGGTTTGCTAAAAGTGATTTTGTTGTTGTCATTTCCATATGTGGCTGTCATGGAGATCTATTCTTTAGGAAAAATAACTTTCCTAGGAATTAATAAGCTCATTAAATGAAAATAACATACAAACATAAACACGCACCCATATATGCACATACTCATACTGAAATGACTCAGTTTTCCTAGTTTTAAACAGGCACTTTTAAATTCTTTGTCTGTACTTTTTACAGGATATATGTAGATATCCTTATTTGTATTTAAAGAGGACTAAAACACAGTTTTCTTTACTGTGTTATTTTAAAAATAACATGTTAATACTCTACAAGTAAAAAAACCTTTCTAGGGAAATCAGCTGTCTGAAAATAGGTCTTGCAATTATAAATGTTACTTTTGGAAATGGATGGGTCAAATTAAGATAAACTAATTACACAGTAGTTCCTAAATGAATTGCAAATAATCCAGCAGAATGGTCAGGATTTCAGATGGGATTTTAGTATGTCTACTCATGGAGAGGCCAGTTCACCAGGGGGTAAAATGGCAACTTTGGTGATAAAACCAAGAACTATTGAGATAAGCATTCAGAACACACAGTACTGAATGCTTCTAAAAGCTTTTTTCATCCCATATTACTAACTGAATTTTATTCTACTAATTGTCTTAATAATAATTTGAAAAAAGTCTTGCTTGCTAGTTTTGATTGTTTCTTTGTTTTTCACAGATGGCAAGTAAAGATGTTGTTCATACAGACCAAATTGATACAGCTTTAAGGGGTGGCTTTGGAGAAAGATGGTGGAACATGGCTGAGGACTGTGAATTACATTTTCATTCTAACAATTTTTTATAGATTTTAGCAATTTAAAATATAGTTAAAAATAATGTTAAAAATTCTTGGTTTATTCCTACTTGGGAACACTCAATTCACATGAGAAAATACAATTAGCAAAAATGGACTGCTATGTATGATTATAGCAGTAAACAAATATTTAATTTGAAAACTAGGAAAGCTAAAATGAAAATTTAGAACCATTCAAGACAAAAAATTGACAAATCAGAATCAAAGTATGTATATCACATTGAGAAGAAAATAACGTGACATAACTACAGTAGAACAAATGGAAATCATCAATCAGGATGCAATAGAATATAAGAATAGAATATATTCTGATAAAAATCCATTTTTGTTCTTTTAAAAAAAACCCAAGAATATGTATTAATATATTTTTATGATAGAGTTTTGTTACATCAGAACTAGAGAAATTCTCAAACAGGAATAATTTAAAATCAACTCAGTACTTTTCATACTATGTTTAAGGATTTGGAGAAGAAGTGCTAGAAGGAATTAAAATTAGTTTAATTGATCTCAAAAAACAATAATTATTAATGGAATTCCACTAATGAAGTTTTTGAAGTGGAATCTTGATATAATCTCAGAGTGCTTCTCTAAAATTTTTACCACTGTTTCTTATGATTCCAGGCATAAGAAGTGACAAACTTCTACATAGCGGTAGGGAAGATATTTTGTACTAAAACAAAAAAGGTAAATTTTTAAAAAAATGTTTCTCTATGGTTGTATGTAAAGTCATGAAGTAAGGTACCCAATGTGACATCTGCACAGAGATGCAAAGCAGAAGAAATCTGTTTCTTAGAGAAGGAGAAAAATCAAGGTTTAAGGACAGCTGCTCCAAAGGATGCTAGGATGGATCATGAGTTCTTCTCAACGCTGCTCTGGTGTGTGAGGCTGAGCAGCTGTCCCAGAGGTGTCATTACTTACACAAATGTGTGGAGAGCAACATTTTGACCAGCACTTGGGGAAACCAAAACACAAGGAGTCTGGACAAGTTCCTTCTCCTCTTTCTGGTGAGGACTGGCTTTTCCTACTGAAAAAACATGCACACCTTTGCTCTTTTTATTCACACACACAGAGATGTGCACAATGACTCATTCTGTCTATTAACCATGTAGAACTACCCCTTAAACAGACCTCAGCTCAAATCCTGACAGCTGAAAGGTGTAGCTTCTCTCCTTCTTGTTGACTAATCCAGATGAAGTTCACTCACAAACCACAGTTACAGCAGAGCAGACTCACATAGAAAACAGTAAGTGGTGGGGTTAAATTGAAGCTAAGGTGCACTGCAGTGACATAGCAAAGGGCTTGGACAAACAAGCAGATTGCCCAGCAGCATGTTTACTCACAAGGCAGACCTCTTTTAAACCACTCCATCCTACTTTCCTACCTGATCAACCTTGATTCCTCCTTTTTCTCAGTTGTGGCCCTTCCCATAGACATCCTATAATAGATACTGCTCTGTTTCACAATTTCCTCATAATACACTGGAAAAAGTCTTGCATAGTCCACAAGCCCCTGTGGGACTCACAATAATCTATTTTCCTCTTCCTTTCTTGATACAAGGATCTGCTGGAAGATCATTTTTATGACCAGGTTTGTAGGGTTTTTAGAGATCCATTAGTCAGATTGAGAGCTCTTTGCTGATGTTTCCTTCGTTTCCTGTTCCACAGAGCTTGTGCATCATGTTTCTGTTCATTACTTTTACAGTATTTTTTGGTAAAATTTTAGGCTGAATTACTAATAACCACAGTCTCTCTGAAAGCAGAAATGCTTCCATTTTGCTTATCCCCACATTAAGGATTAAGAAAAAGCTCAGAAAAAAATTCTCAAGTACTACAAATACCTAGAGGGATGTATGAAAGAAAACACTAGATTTCAATTAGTTGCTAAATAATTAAACATAAGTGGATAAGCGAAGGAATATCAAGTAATGATATAAGACAATCAGGGCAGAGCAGTAGTTTTAAAAGATACACAGACGCACTGGAAATTACTGTTTTGACCATCTTCTTGGTTTTTTACATATTTTTCCTTCCATGGCACTCCTTCTCTCGTTTCTTTGAATGTATCTGTCACTAAGTCTGGAGTAGTATTTTTTAAAGTGGTACTGTTTGTATTACAAGAATTGTGTGGAAGATTAATTCAAACAAAATATAAATTGCATTAAAAGAGATTAAAAAATTCTGGATCTTTTTTAGCTTGTAACTACAAGACTATATAGGCAGATCACAGGGATTTCACTGCATTTACTGCTTCTCTTTATTGGAATTGATGAATATCTCTTCATTTTTCATGTTCTTACTGTTACTGAAATTTTAATACTGACTTTTTAAGAATGTTAAACTTCCAAAAATCTACTGAATAGCCTGTGGTTACCTATAAATAATTGTATTTGTACAATCTGGTTATAGCTTCATAGACTGGGGGTTTTTTGAGTAGTACCTTCAAGTCAACAAATGTCTTATCAACTTTCGGTATGTCTTATGGTGGTCAGATTATTAGTGTTTTCATTAAATCAATAGTATATAGATAGACATTGCCTTGATTTCAGGTAATTTTTCAATTATCTTTTTTTGTCTTTTTTTTTTTTTTTTTTTATATCTATGGAAACTATTTGTCATTTTCACAATCTCACATTAATGTCAGATATGAGTCAGACACTTAATTCTCTCCCTTGGAGTTGTAGTCAAGATTTTATTCTCACTGAACTTTTTTCAAGTGTTAAATCTTAATTTCCCAGTGTGAAATACATTGTGGAACAGTTTATGGTCTTTGTAAATACTTTTTTTTTTATTTTGTGGGTGTTTCAGAATATTTTTGTAATTGAAATAGGTATTTTCATTTAACTATGTCTTATCAGTCCTTTTTCAAAATGTGCCTTCAGAATGATCCTGATAATTCTGGAGTTTTCCTAAATATTGATATTTGTATATGACTCTTTTGAAGTAGATTTTCTGATAACACGGTAAACTTACTCCTATTTCTTTTATCATAGTTTTCCTGAAAGTTTATTCCTGGAAATCAGCTTGAAAGGTGCACATCACAATCTTGTACTTTTTTCATATTTTTGAACAGTTCAGACATCCCCTTTTACCACTGTCGATTTCTTTTCTCTATGCCAAGACTTTTTACTCAGGCAAAGACATTTCATTAATTTCTTAGCCCTAGAATGTGGATAATTAGAAAAAGCATTTACATTTGGTTTGGACTTCTTTACTTAGCATTGGTTCTTCTGGTAGGTGAATCTATCAGGCCCATGGAAAGCTACAGGTCTTTCCACCATAAGAATATGCAGTTTGTAGGAAGGGGTCCTTATTATTAGATACCTGTTTTAAAAAAGTGTTAACTAGTATGTTGCAGCTCAAGTAGTAGTGCAGGCTTGCTGGGCAAATTCAGTTTGAGGGGCTTATTTGTGCTACAAATAATACATTATAATGGCTCTTTTGGGCTTTATAATGAAGAATATTAACAAGTGCCATTTGCCCAAATAAATTAAAACTATTTTTAGTAAATCAATAATTGTAACTTTTCTATTTAATTTTGAACGTTTTCAGTACTGTAAAAACACTGACTTCAATATAAACTTTAACACCATTTTAGTAGGATCAATCTCATTCTTACAAGACCTATTATCAGAACTTGAGGTGCAGTATTACAACTATTCTGTGTTTCACAACAAAATTTGATACATGTGGCAGTAAATTACATATTCTATAACAAGTGGAAGAATTCTCTGTTGACAATAAAAATATTGTTGTTTTATTTTGATTGCATTCAAAATGTTTTGGCACTAGTTTTATTGGAAGAAAAATGATCACTAGACATGAGTTGCAAAACCAGAGGATACCTCACAATAAACATGTGAATTTGTGTCTTTTCCATATTCCTCATATTCTTTTATTGTGATATATTGAAAATAGAGTTTGGATTAAATTAATTCAAAGAAGGGAATTAGAATATTCCAATATAATTGATAGAAGGTTTAAGAAACTCAATGCTGCTTTACATGTCTTGATTGAAGGTGTTGGGCTATGTACATGATACTAGAGCCCTCCTCTCCCTAAGCATTTAGGAAAGCCATAATTTGACTGTGAAGATAATCTTTGTCCTCTTTCCAATGCATTTCTGACTTAATAAGGGTATGTAGCCATTGAGAATCCTGGTTCTAAACAGACATAAGCAACTGAGAGCTGAGTACATGGATGTAAACTACCAAACTTGAAACACTAGGTCAAATTAAATATTTAAATTCTGAATAATATGGTTCAAAATATATATACAATTTCATGGAGATTTTAATTTTTGCCATTTTCTGACACTTACCCTTATTTAATATATAATAATGTCATAATTTCAGTGTATTCCTTTGTGATTTTAGTGCTGACTCATTTACCTCCCTCACAGATTTTTAATGTAAGTATTCTGTCTACTGTCATCTGCATTTGGGGCTTGAGCAATTATAGAAATAGATGCCCTATGCCATCCTGGTTTCCCTGTAACAAATTTATTTAATGCATACATGATTTTACAATAATATTGCTTGTTTTCAAGAAAAAAATATATTATCTACCAGAATACTGGAGATGTATGCAGTAAAACTGCTTAATTTAGGTAAGAGTCACATCATCATTCTGGTATTGAATGATGTGAAATATACCTCTATTATTTTGTACCCTGAAAAATGTTTGCTTTCTTGGAACTACTAGTAACAAACAAATATACAAACAAAAATATGTGGTTTACTTACCAAATATTAACTGAAATAAAGAATGGTAGAGAAAACACTGGGAAAAGCTGTGGTACATATGGTAAAAAAGATCTAATGAATCTCTGATTTCTTACATTTTTTATTGCTTTATAAAAGGCAAAATCTTAAAATATGATTCAGTATTCTCAGTTTGATTACATACTGACCTGGAAAAGCTTACATGATCTATATGGACTCAAAACACTGACAACAACCTGTTCCTTCTGTTCTGAAGTTAAAAAATCAGATATCACATTAAAAGCAGCAGCAAGCTATTCTGCTCCAGTTCCTCTCTGCAAGTGATCTGTCAAGAAAAGCAAATATGTAAGCTAATTGTGTTTAAAACTATATTTGTTTTCAGTTCCTCTGCATTTCTGAATCATTTTGATGCAAGATCATACAGGTCATTTTTAGAAAGTAAAAGTTTCTTTTCCTTAAAAGATCATTAAAAGTGTACTTTTCACACATCTGTTCAATAAAAAAAGTTTGTTCACCTCTGTAATCTATGTGTTATTGTATGGAAATATGTATTCACTGTCACAAAATGGGTTTCAACTGTATGTAACAGAAGGCTGAGAGGGATCCAGCCTCTTTTTGCTGTGCAGAATGGTTTGGAAGCTTGGAGATGGAAGCAGAATGGTGCTGGTTTCCATAGGAAGCATAAGATCAAACTATCCTGCTACAACCATTTTAATGTCCATGTCTTGGTTTTCTATAGCAAAACCCCATATATTCACCCATTGATAGCAACTTGGGAATGAAAGAATTTGTATTTCTTATCAAAAGATATCTGATAATTGGAGTTATGCAAGAGAAAGCTAGGGTGAATATTCATGTTTGCTGTTACTGGGAAACAAAATGTTAATCAAGCATAAACTGAAGCAATGAAAGCAAAAGTATTGATTTCACCACATGGGAAAGGCAAATAATGACATATTGACATTATTTTTCATTCCCATAACCCTTTTTTTATCTTTTTTCTTGGATTATTTCTTATTAATTATTTTTATTCATGTTTTAAATAATCAACTGTTATTTCTCCATAAGCCTAATTTAAATACTTTCAACTCTAAAATTTTCCCTAATTATTAAAAGTTTCATAAGACTCCTACCTCTAAAAAGGGCACACACCTCAAAAAGGAAAAATTGTGAAAATTTATGTTGAACATAGCATACAGTTTTTACTGAAAATCCCCTGACATGACCTGACTCCATTTTCAAACATATATTCAGGAATTGTAAATGAATTCCATTTAATAACATTATTGACCTTTTATTATTTCAAACCCTTGGAGGAAAAACAAAAGAACAGGAGCTAAATATAATGAAAACATATGTAAAAGAATTATTATACTTCCTATATAGAGGATTTATGAAATAAATATGTGAAATTTAAAGTAAGAAAAGTATCCAACTCAGTGACAATACATAGTATACAGCAAATATCCTCTGCAATACAAAATCTGCCATCTATTTAGGTTTATTTTATATTTGTTTATTCTTGGAGATATCCACAATTCAGCTGGATGAAGTCCAGAGCATAATGCTCCAGCTTTGGAGGTAACTCCAGTTTTTGCAGAGAATTGAACCTACATAGGATACTTACAATACAAATATTTTTATCATTCTATCCCAATTAGAAAAGGCCACATTTTTATCAATACTCTAGCTTAGAAGATGTTTGTAGTTCGGTAATGTAATAGATGAGGGAGTTTAGGTGAAGGTGTACACAGGACTGAAGTTTGTATGTTCTTTTAAAAGAACATCATTAACAACTCAGTCGGACCGTGTAGGAATAAAAATGGACTTTTTCATTTGTGTATTCTGTGAATGTAAGAGATGAGTAGAAAATACAACAACAACACCGGAAACATCTAAAGATAGGTGTGGAAATCCTTAAAATCAGAGGTTTTTGGAAAAACTGCAAAAGGCAGGCCTCGGAGTCAGCAGAACTGTGATTAGAGCTAAGCAGTAGCCATAAGATTGGTCAGCAGAAAAATTATGTAAGAAGTAGAAAAGTAAGAACAAATAGAACAATGGTCTGTGTATTAAGGCTTGCCTAGAATAACTCCCCAAGCTACGGAAAAGTATATCTAGCAAGATATGAGGAAGTTCTAAGCTTAATAATGGAGTTCTGTGCATTGTGTTTTAAGGCTTACAAGCAGGTATTGTATTTGAAATAAGCAAGCATTGTTTTAACAAAAGGTACGTGTGCTTAGAGTGGTTGGATAAATCTACTGTCAATATGCTTTTGCTTTTTGTGATTGGTCAAAAATCTTTTAAAGTGAGTTGTAACATTGAAGTTATTTGTCTGCTGCTGGGAATGTGAGCTGCTGGCATCTTCCCATTGCCCTAACCATGTAAAGAGACTGATGCTGGAAAATAAACAGCTCAAGACACTTTCCCAGCAGTCCCGTCCCGTTCGTGATTTGTACATAGCCCCCGGCAGGCGATAATAGGCAAAATTGTTTTTCCTTCATCATTGCCATCAATCTCCTTGAAAATCAAACAAAGAAAGAAAAAAGAAAAACCTCCACAACATTTGAAAAACCTAGAATAGTCTTTAAATAAGCTGAGACAAGAAGCTCCAAATTATGCAAACAGACTTTTCCAATTAAAACAAAAAACAAAAATAGAATTCAGTTAGTTTTACTGTCAGATTGTTTTTCCTAACTTCTTATAGCTGTAGGAGACAAAATTTTTCAAATTTTTTGCAAGTTTTTTTGCTTTGTTTTGTTTTGTGTCATCATTAATGGTTGTATTTTTCATTAAAATGTCAGTCTTCACAGACAAGAACCTTATTAAATGTCCTTTTGGCCAGCTTCTCCTGGACAGTCTCTACCATCTGCATTCTTGTATGTCTGGATCCCACTCTCAGTATAAACTGATGGAGGGAAAAATAAAAAAAAGTCTGCAACGGAACCTCAGAGACAATTTCACACATCTGTTCCTGCAGGTGATCTTTCATTCTTTTTCATTTATAATTAATGAAAAATAATGGTGCTGACACAAGTTAATTACTATGAAAAATTACAGTTTATGCTATTCATTATTTTAATGGCAAATTACTTGAGCTTTTCAAACTGTGCCTAAGCAATTAGAAGTGTTCATAAGGAGTTCACCTGTGATATTTTTTTGTATGAGTTTGCACTCTATGTAGTCAAAGGAACACACAATGTTTTTCATTAACTACTGAGGTAACATAAGAGACATCAATCACTAGTCCTGTGTCTGAGGGATGAAAATTAAGAACAAACTGAGGATATGTTGATGTATCAGAGGTCAATCAACAATATATAAAAGTACTCAGTATAGGTAAAATTTTCTCCACATATCTAGAAGAAATATTATTAAACCATGTAATTTGAAAAAGATTTAATGTAAGTATTTGGAAATATTGCCATATCTTTGCCAAAACATTAAATTACTTCTCTAAAAATAGAATTAATATTCTCCTAATTAACACATTACAGTTAGAATAGTGTTTTTTCTAGATCTTGCTCTTATAAATATACAAATTAAAAATGCATATGCCTTATTTTTCATATAGTTGTAGACAATGTATTTCCAACATAGTAAACAAGTCTAATGTATATAGAAAAATAATATGAGAAGTGACTCACCCAATATCTGAGAACATGTTGCTTTGCTTTTTGTTTTAAAAATTGAATTGAAGAGAAATAGTTTTGCTTTTACTGCACATCACTGGTATACTTTGAATAATGTGTGGATTAACACAAAAACTAACTCAAGAAGCTGTTAAGACCTGTTATCTTTCATCTAATTAGCTTTTAGACAGATTAAATCTTACTGCATTATTCATCAATCTACTGCTATATTAACCTTATAGAAATCATATCAGTTTCAGGGGAAGGATTATCATGAGTCACAGAACACAAAATGTAAAACAGCACTTCAATATACATTAAACATCTGATCCCCAAAACAAAATCAGACTGTCCAGATAAGATTTTTCAACATAATAGAAATCACAGGAAGCATAAAAAGTAGTACATGAAATTAAAAAAAAACCTGGAATTTTATACTTTAAAAATACTGTAGACACTAAGTACTATGATTTCCATAAATATTTTACTCCTCACTGGAGTGCATCACGTAAGTATATCAATCTGATATACAAGAAATTAGGAAAGACAGAAATGTCTAGCAGATCAAAAATACAGGGGGAAATGACCTGTCAGGAATTAACTAACTTTTACAAATTTATTAAATTATATTTATTTTGGAATATAAAAATAAATTCACTGAAAACCTTTATACCGTATGTGTAACATGTCTCATGATTCAGAAGCTAAGATTTATCTTAATTTTTTTTTTTTATCCTTTAGAAACAAGATTTGGTAAGAGCCAGGGTGCCTATTAGATCACCAGCAAACTGTAAATATAACTCAGATCTTATTTTAAATTTGTGGCATTGCTGCTAGGCATTTCCAGAGTAAGTGTATGCAAACTACAAACAGGATGTGCCTTTGTAATTCAGACAGACACTCCCTGGAGACTATTCCAATACCACTGAACTAATTTTAATTTAAAGCTAATACATACATGAACTCAGGATCTTCAAATCTTAGAGTCTATTATCAAGACATTAAATATCTGTTTTTCCACATCTCTGTTGCTTGCTTACATTTCATGTAGTAGATTAAATTCAGCAGGGATACTCACCACCCCTGCCCAAAAAAGGAGAAAAGTATTAATTTAGATTCTCTGTCTTCTAAGCTTGATTGATACCCTACCAGCCTATAATTTAAAAAAATACTTGGCAATCAAGAATGTGGGTTATCACAAAAATAAATAGCGTCATTCATGTTACTCTCCTTGATGTAACTAAGTTTGTGAGGCTTGTGACCCGTGGATGATAGGAGGATCCATTACCTTTTACATTGCTGTGATTTTTCAAATCAAAATTGTTAATGGGTATTTTAAACCTCTAAGTCTGGAGTAACAGAATAAGGGCAAAGGATAGCATTTTTTTTTAAAGTTTGATAGCATGAAAAGCTTGCATAAATGGTTTGAAACAGTATCCATAATGTAAGACCCACATAGTGTTATAAAGCCCAATTCACACTTTATATGTAATATCTTCTAGTGTGCCAAATTTTAAAAAGTGACTTCTAATAATTTGAGAGTATCTTAGAGGTCACCTATAATGTCATTACTAAAGGCAATAATAAAGAAGATATGACATTCAGCACAGTCTACCTATTACACATTTACTTGCAGATTTTAAATAATTTACTAAAATAAATAAATAAAAAATTAGTCAAATGATTAACTTTAAAATGTAAAGGTCAGACAATTCCATACTGCACATAATGTTTGCAAGTGAAGGGGTCTGTTAACTGGTTATAGACCCAAAATAAGGAAGTCAGTCCCTTGTTTATCTACACTTTAAAATGACATTAAAGATTCAAGGACTTGAAAGTGCATCCTGTTTTAGACTTCTGCTCATTATGTTTTGCTCCAGATTAAGATAGAAATTTAACAAACAAACAAACAAACAAACCCATTTTTTGCAGTTTGGTGAGTTCTGCACATCCTGGGTTTTGGCACGTGTAGAATGTGTGTAAAATAGGCTGGAGTAATAAAAGCCTGCCACCAGTGGGTCCCAGAACAGAGATCTTCATACTTATAACAGAGGTTCAGCATTTTAAACCAACAAGGTCTGAGATCAGATGATAGTCACACAGAGTGAAAGAAATCTGAAAAAATACATAGTATTTTTTAGTATATCTACCTCTGTAAAATAACCTCAGAGCTTTTCAGCTATTTCTCCCCAAATAGTCCAAGAACAGAATCAGGCATTTTCAATATGCAATTTGTCTAATTCTAATGTAATTTTCTAATATAGGTCAAAAGAGATGTGTCCCAGAAGTTCATGATTTATCCTTGTGGATTACAAAGTGAGCCCAGGGTAAATAAATCAGGTAAATGTAAATGCTTGCATTGTAGATGTCAAAAGGTTGGTGAGATTAATCCCTCTTTGTGGCATGAAAAGTCTTCACAGCCCTGCTATAAATTGAGACAGAGACACCAGCAATCAGAAAGAAGCCTGAGAGAAATTATTTATGATTGCTAGAAAGCATTATCTATCAGCTGAAAGAATGTCTCCTGCCCCCTACCTGTCTGCAGCCTGGACAACAAAACATGAGCCATGATCAGTCTTAGTCAAAGGGAAGGTTAACAGCTGGCTGAACAGTTAAGTCTTTCCCCTCCCATTAGCCTCCCTTAGAAAAAGATCTTTACTGACTCTCAAATTCTCCTTCCACTCCTGTGAGAGAATAAGACACAATCAAGAACTGCTATTCCTTCTTTATCCTGCTTAAAGTTCTCATAAAATAATGCTCAAACTAACCTGACTCATTTTGATAGGCAAAACAGGAAGGACTTAGATAAGCAGCAAACCCAGAACATCAATCAGGAATTCACAAGTAGCAAATCACAACTAGATAGAAAGAGCGGTATGGTTAAATTCCTCTTAAACATATTTGGATAAAAAAGCAGTGAAATTATGCTTACTGTTTGGTATAAAATTAAATGAGTCCCTGGAAGAATTATATGCACACTGAATTTCTCTGCTGAATTGCAAAATTTTGAAAATCAAACAGAAAAAAGCATTCCATTTCAGTAGGGTAATTCAGAATATGTCTAGCTGATGAATCCCATTTTAAACTTGTATTTTGATATTTTCTTCAAAAGATAAAAATGTAACATCCTCATCCCATCTAAGAAAAAGACAATAATTACTTGGACCTGTGCGGCTTTTATTCAGTGCTTATTTGTTCTGTTCTGGTCTACAGTTCAGCTTAAGTTTGAGGTATCATATTAATCTATTTTGTAGAAGTTGATCAATTAACTTGAGAAAACTCTGTGTAGTGTTGATTCAATCATATAACAAGCGTAATTTAATACAAATCATGCATCAGACATTGATTTTTCTCAACTGCTTGGTAGAATTACCATCACTAAAAGATGCAGCCAAGCTGAACTAACAATATTAAGAATTTCTGCAATTTATCTCTTGCTATAATGAACAGTAAGTGATACAAAGACCAACGAGATTAATGATAAAATAAACATGCTAGTTAGATTCAGTCCACAGTTCAATTCATGACAGTGTGACTTCAAATAATAACTGGGAATACTAATATAAAAATGAACTTATTACAGGATTTAAAAAAAAAAAAATTATCCAGTAGTTATTTTTCAGTTCTATAAACTTCAAGTTCCTAGAATTACTGCTGCTGATAGTGTTAATGTCATAGCTAATCTAAAAATAAAAGTCTGAACATAAAAATTTCAGAATAATTCAATTTGGAAATCAGTTTCAAAATGCTAATTGAAAAATACCAAGGTGCTTTGTACACAACAAATCAATTGCTTTTTTCAGTAATTTTTTTTGTAAGTGAAGTTTTGAAAGATTTTTTTTCCATATGTTTAAGGAACTTGAATGCAATAGCAAGATGCTGCTGTTTCGGAGATCTTCAACAATGGCAAGATAAGTCATGAAGCAGCACTGACAGCTGTTTCATTAATTAACTATAGTCTGGACTAAAAAATAAAAAGCATTTATATTTATAGAGGCATTTTATTTCATTTAATAAACAATCACAGATACAGATAAACAAGATAAACAATGTATCTTGAATACAACTCTGCAACTTCTATTTGTGTCAATGACATGAAAAATAATAATACCCAAGTCTTGGCTTTCGATTCCACAGTCTGCACAACTATCCAATCAGTGATAAAATATCCATGAATATTCATTAAAATTCTTTACTATTTTATTATTCCTCTGTTCATAAGTCAAACACCACCCTCCCACCACCCCCCCAACAAAACAAACCAGGGAAAAACAAAAATAAGTGACATTTGAGATAAACAGTTTCCTGAAAAAATTATTTATTTCTTAATTAGGCAAATATGCTCTAAGTTAACCATCTCCACTAAGCAAAGACAGGGATGAAGTTTCCTTTGTATTCAGTCAAATGTTGAAGATTTCAAATGTCCCAGAATGCCAAAACTGATTTGCTTTACCAGCACCGTCCTCCAATACACATTTTAGCACTTTAATATATCTTGACAGAGTCTCTGTTTTTTACGACAGTTAAAAGAATTTCCTCTACTTGACCTCACTAAAATACCAAAATTTGGCTTGCTCATAGCAGTATGGTTGAATATAGACTTTCCAAATTTTTTCCTCTGTAATAGAATAATTCTAGTTATTACTTTTTAAATCTGAAAAATGCTTTGGTTTTTTGTCATGATGATTTTACTCTCAACTCCAAAATGTAAATTGAAAGAGGATGGTTTGGTGTTTCATTAATGGGAAATCAAAGACCGAGGAAGACAAAGCTTTTAAAGGAAGAAATCAGAAGCTACTGAGATTTCGCTCACCATACTAAAGCCATGATGTCATGATTATTCTTTTCAGACCTTAGCCTGAATCCTTAAGAATTAAAAACATTTAAAAGGCAGGATAAAGAATTAAAGAAGCTGAGTGAGCTGTTTGTTGTGACATGTGAGTGGAGAGACTGGAAGTTACAAGCAGGAGTCATAACAAAAACAACTCATAAAGTAGTTGTCCTTCCTGGAGGCAGATATCAAGGACAATTTTTGAAGGCTAAGTGCAAGGATAGAAGTCTGGAAGATTTCCCTCCTGAAGAATGTCCAAACTTAGACTGTTTTTTTCACTCAGGACTGCCTCCTAAAGGACTTTATCAAACAGGCCACTATATAGCCTAAAGTTTGCCCACCAGAAGTCCAAGGCAGCAGTTCTTTTGATCTTGGTTGTTACTTCTCTGGCCATTGGAAGTTCAATCATTTAAATTCTATGCCCAAGACAACTTCCAGTCATCATGTCGCCCATAAATCCTTCTCTATTTCCAAACAACAGGTCCAGTGGGGCTCTATCTATAGCTTTCCTTTCACCAGCTATGTTAGGAAGTATCTCCCACACAGGCATGTTCCCTCCAGGCACCTTCTAGATTGTTTCCTCCTAAGTCTTCTGTATTTTCAGCAGATATCTGGTAAGTTGGAGACCCTCACAAGGGCAAGAGCTAGGTTTCTACCTAGCTACTTGTAGAATATTTTATCTGTCTCTTTGTGCTGGTGGGATGCTTGATAGCAGACTCCAACCAGGAGTCTGCCTTGCTGGCTGGTCCCAGCTGCTGTTCCCAGCTCTTCTAACCACTTAACCCTGTTTTCACAATCGCCAAGCTCATGCCAGTAAATACACTTCCTAGTATAAAAAACAACTCCCCTGTTCCTTCTGAGGAGTTTGTAGCCATCTGTTGCAGCACTCAAATTTCCTGAGTCACCCACCATCTTTCTGTGATTGCTATTATATCACAGTTTTCCTGCTGCACAGTGTTTTTCATCTTCTCTTGTTTGTTGACCATGCTACCATGCATTACTGTAGGTTCACTTTAGCTGAGCTATTGATCCCACCATCTATTTGGGTGGAGAAGCCTTAATTCCTGTGTGAAAATTCTCAATTGTTTCTGTGGTTTCTAACACATCAGCAGCTATTACATCTCTGCTGCCATGTCTATCTCCATCCCGTGGCTCCACCGAGGTGACTATGACACTATGGACATTAGTAAAGGGATGCTTCAAATGTGTGCTCCTGTGTACCCAGGAGACAGACCAGACCAAGGAACCTTCACAGCACACCTCAGACTTTGATGTACTACCTCCAGACTTACCTCTAGTGAGCCTCGTTATAGCCCTTCCCTCTTCAAATCTAGTTTAATGCTCTTTCAATGAGCCCTGACAAACTCCTGCACAAAGATCCTTTGAGGCAGGTGTATCACATCTGCTGCCAGCAGGCTCAGTGTTTTGTAACATGAACTAGTCTAGACCAGAGTAGACCAAGGCTACACCAAAACAGTGCCAGCTGGAAGTTGTAGCAGGCACAGGGCCTGCAAGGCATCCCTGGTGGTCAGCAGCTTAAGATAGGAAATGCCTAGTCATGATGACTGGACCAAAGAAACCCCTCTTCTGCTCTCAGAGCCTTGCTTATCTCTCTGTAAGGCTATAGGTCATATTTGCCTCAACCCTTACTATTAGACCATTTCCCAAAACCCCTAAACCCCTATATAAACACCCATTTCTGCTCAGTTCAGCAGAAGAGCTGTCTCTGGGACCCTTTGCAGAAGATACCTATAAAGACATCTCTGTGGAACTTCATACAGCACTTCTCCTCTCTCCCCGCGTCTGCTGCTGAGGCACTTGGCAAGCAAAGAGCTGAAATCACTAAAGAGCTGAAAATCACCAAAGAGCTGATCTCAGTTAAGAGCTGAGCTTGCTAACATTGCCTGTGGCTGGGAGCCTGCCTGTGGGGCCCAGACAGGTTGTGCTCAACTGGACCTCGCTATCCGGACACCTACGGCAGCCGGGGGCGGGGAGACCCTGGAGCCACATTAGAAGTGACTTACAATGATCATATAAGCCAAGAGTCAAAATATCAAATTCTGCGCACTTTTCAAATTTATGTTTCTGCACTTGAGGATTTTTTGGTTGGCTGGTTGAAATTATAGCTTTAGTGTGTTTGTTTTCCTTTTTTTTCTTTTCTTCCATGAAAGTAAGAAATTACAAGGAAGAAGAAAAAACAAAACACAGAATACAAGTTTCAATAAAAACTATGTATCTCAAAATACATATCTGGTATTAGTTAAAATTAATCTGAATGAAAAAGAGGTACAAAAACATATTGGCTAGCAATAAAGGTTGAAGAAGAAATTTGAAGTCATTGAACTTTATCCTTTTATGGAAAAGAGTCCCAAAATTAATTTCCCATAGTCACTAGAAAATTGTGCAGTTCTGGAAATGGATGAAATTATTTCCTAACCATGTCTTAACTGGTGTTCACATGGCTGTCAGGAAATCCTTTAGTCTTTCCTGGGTGACTTCACTTGATTTTATGGCAGGAAAAGCACATGCAGTTACTTTAGCATGAACCAGTTTAAAACCCCCATACCATTTTAAAATATTTAATTAATAATTTAATTTTTAATTTTGGTATACTTTTGCCCACTAATTCCATGAAATTACTATGTATCATGTAAACAATATCTTTTTCATTACCCTGAATTTACACACAAAGTATTAGTGTGCCTTTTTGTTCTGTTATGGAAGGTGACTGTAAGAGAGAGATTGATTACCATTGAACTTTTGTGATTTTCTTAGTGCATCAAAATCCCTTTTTTATTTCTTTCTAATTTGTGCTATCTTTTCTTGCATATAGAGCCTGCCAACCTCACAATACACCTCTTCAGCCCTTTAGGTTTCCATTTACAATTTGGAATGAAGACAGCAGATTATCTGCCTGGGTCTTCCCTGAGAGGAGTAGTTAAGTACATCTGCATAATATAAGGGTCTGGTTACGAGAAAAAAAAGATTGTGTCTGTGTGAACTTCTGTTGACAGAAACCAGTATTGGTGCTCTTGAAGGCTTTGAGCATCTGTGGGTAATATGAAGAAAATAAATAATCTTAAATTCTGTTGAGCTCTAGCCTTTACAGTGATGGACAGCAGATAAATCTCGGTAATAAATTTTTCCTGTTCTGTTCCCTATCCTTTTCTTACTATTTATTACCATTTGATGGTCTTCTCACCACTATATTTTTCAATCTGTCACGTATCCAAGCAAGTAATTAATATTCTGATATTCTTAGGTGTGTCTGCCTCTTTGTTGCACACTCAGATTTGACCCTATTAATACAAGCACACCTGCCTTGTAGTTAGCAGCCAAAATCTGAATTCATGCAGTCAGAAAAATTTTGGAGAAAAACCTTTTCACTGATGTTCTGTGCATGACTTGAAATATTCATGTTAATGCATGTTCCTGGACAAATTGCAACTTTTTGTTCACTAGCCCTTCATCTTCCAAATTGGTGATGAATATCATTTGATCAATATGGTGTCATTTATGGTAATACAAATCCAAAAGTTATTTAATGAAAGATAATAAATACATGAAAAAGAAAATAATTTGTATTGGTTTTATGTTTAGAGTAAGGGCTCATCATAGAGATAGAATGGCTTGTGAGAGAAATCAGAGACAGGAAAATAACTTCAATTAAGAAAAAAAAAGTCCTATTTACTGCAAATATCCCAGCATGCACTCTCAGAGTGCTTATCATATCTTTAAATATTCTTGTTGGATTATATAGTTTTAGCTTGTTTGATGCCTGATATGATCCATGCCATACTCCTAAGGGAGCTGGCAGAAATGCTTGCCAAGCCACTGTCCATTCTCCAGCAGTCCTAGCTAAGCAGAGAGCTCTCACTTGGCTGGAAGTTAGCAAATGTGGTAAGAAGGAACAGAAGGAGGATCTGAGACCTACAAACCTGTCAGTCTGACCTGGGTGCAGGGGTGGATTATGGAGCAGATCATTGTGAATGCCATCACACAGCAAATACAGGATAAGCAGGGATCATGAACATGGATTTATGAAAGGCAGGCCCTGCTTGACTGACACATTTACTCACAAGTCTTCATTTTTACATGTTGTTAGCTCCTGAGGGAACTGGGGTGGTTTAGCCCGGAGAAAAGAAGGCTCAGGGAAGACCTCATCTCTCTCTTTTCCTGAATAAAAAGTGACAGGACAAGAGGAAAGGACTTCAAGATGTACCAGGGGAAATTTAGATTGGATACAAGGAACATTTTCTTTACCAAAAGGGGTTCCAAGCACTGGAACAGCTCTTCAGGGAAATGGTTACATCACCATCCCTGGAGGTATTGAAAGATTGTGTGGATGTGGCACTAAGGGGCATGGTTTAATTTTGGATCTGGCAGTGCTGGGTTAACAGCTGAACTTAAGGATCTTAGAGGTCTTTCCCACTCTAAGGAATTCCATGATTCTATGATTGTAGTCTTTCTCCCAAGAATGATGCATAAAATGTTAATTCTATCACACAACATTGAGAAACACACATTCTGGGTCAGGAAATATACTAAGATATAGATGTGGCCTATTAAGAAAGGGAGCTGTATAGTAAATGAATTAGCAAAACCAGAAAGTTCCTACTTGATAAAACAAACTTGCAATCAAAATATAAAATGAAAATATGATACAGGCAAACAGCAGATTTCCTCCAGAAACTCTCTCGAGTTTTTTTTTAATATTTTAATATAAGTTCATTATTTTTGTTGTCTCCTTTCAAATGTCTTAAAACCAAATTGATTTTTCTTTCCTGTTTCCAAAAGGAATTTGTTTTACTGCTTAATTTACAATCCCTAGAGTACAACAGATCATGAGAAGAAAGACAACGGGTTTTAGCAGTCAATGTTGCTGTGGTGTTACTGCCTCTTCCTGTAGCATCACAATTTTTTTTCCTGTTACAACATTCTGTGAGCAACCATGGAGAAAAAAATATTATATAAGAAATTTGAGGATTAAATTCAATTCATTATTATATGAATTATAAATGCTAAAATGGAGAACAGGTATGATAATATGCCTGCATGAATCACCACTAAGCAGAAAAATGTCAAGTTTAATCTGATGATTGCTTGTTGGTCACTAAATTCTGCACTAGACAAAAGAGAATTGAAAGAGTAAATGTTAATGAAAAGTTCTTTTACAAAGCTGTCTGGTATGTTTTGACTAGAGCATAGTGATATTAGGGTACAAATGGAATAAAGCTGATAAAACCAGCATGTGTGTAATTGCAGATAATTAGAATCCTTTAGATAACATATGATGGTTTCTGTTATATTATCTATTTAAATATATTACATACTTAGAGTAAGATAAATTCAATTTCCAAAGAATAATGCTTTATTAAGCTTTTCATAATACATTTTAAAATAAAATTTACTTTAAAATTACACATTTTTATGTATTTTTTTTTCTGTTAGTAAGATTTTTTCTTTTTAAATACAATTTAATTATGCATTTTAAATTTACAAGTTGTTCAGGGATTTCAGTCTTAAATGCTCCCTCTCAAGATACTTTGATGTCCACGGAAGGAATGATCACAGTGATTTTTTTTCTGTGGTGGAATTCCTAATTACAGTTGTTAATGCAACTTCACAGGAAGCTCATTGCATGTTTTCTAGCAATCAAATAAAATCTCAGTTTCTGAGATTATGACTATAATAGTGTAAGAAACATATTCTTCTTAGAAGAAATATCTGCTTAAACTCCATATCCTGGGTTGTCTCAGATTCCTAAATGATACCATTTTTCACAGCATTGAAAGTGCAGCCTGAATTCTTGAAAATTAATTAGACATATTTCCTAATAGTGTAAGTAAATGCACTCTCAGTGAAATGAATGGACAAAATTGAACACAAAGACCATTATTTCAGACTAGTGCCAGAAGATACTGGTGAGAAAAAAAATTCTTCTCATGTGAGAAGAATTTTAATTTTTTTTTTTTCTTTTGATACCTTGAGACATCATTAGTTTAACACAATGCTTATCCATTTCTTATCTGTAATGTTCTGATTTGTAGACAAGTATGTGCCTACATTTTCTTGAGTAGATGATAAAAAAAAAAAACCCCAAGATTACTATGACAAGATATAGCTTTGTTCTCCCTAAACAGACTAAATTTTACTCTTTCTTGTATGTATCATGTTACTGTTCTTCTCTTCTCCCTATGGTGATATTTGAGGAACTGTTAAAAACTTTGAATTTGCAGCTTTTCAGGTTTTGACCCATTTCTGATAAATCCATTAAAAATAGTTCTATATATAAATGTGTATATATACACACTTTTTTATTATATAACTAATACTACATAAGCTGCACAAGCATATATAAATTACCAGTGTCATTGCAGGTAGTGTTTTAGCATTTAGTATTTAATTTTGAAAAAATTTAGTATTTTTTTATTATTCATAATTTAAAATTCTGTATCATTATGAAGCTTCAGACTCAACTACTGAAAAAAAAGTAAAAAAACCCTGTGCTTTTCTTTTTCCCTTGGGTTGCCTCAGTCCTCCCCAATACATGAATCTCTTTTCTTCAGTCCTGGATTTGATCAAAGATGGCTGCTATTACTCTGGTGTGATAGGTCTGGATCATCAGATCAAAATTATATATGTGCACCTTTTTCCAATGAGGCCAAAAGCAGATGTAGTAAAGTAATAAATTATGTTCTAAATAAAGTTGCACTTCTTTGTGGTATGAAATAACTAACTACTGAAAATAAAATAAAAAAAACCTTGTGCTAATGCTACACTACAGGGCTCACATAACACCTTGGATATTGCTCCTGAAGGAGTCACAAAAAAAGAAAATAGAAAAAGGAAGAAGAAAAGAAATAGGAAAAGGGAGAGGGAAAAAAATGAGATAACTGACTCTCTTGGGAGGGGTCCTAAGTTAGATACACACAAAAAAATTATATTTATCTTCCTAGCAAATTTCAGTTACAAGAGGATGCTGACACAGCTATTCTATTCCTTGTGTTTACAAAAAAGAAAGGCAAACCCTGTCTTTCTGATGGACATCATCATCGTGAATTGTCTTTCCTTTGAAAATCACCTTCTGAAAATAAAATCTGGCTGGGATTTTACCACATATTAAATTTTCAGCAGGGTGAAGATCTGGCTCAATTTTAAGCAAATTTGCATAAAAACAGAATAACATAAAAAGAAGAAAAAATTAGAAATTCAGAGGCTTGCACTTTCTATTATATTTTTTTGAGGTCTATATTTCTCCAAAGCCAGGAATAATCTTATGGCCTTGAAAAATCTGATTGTAAATAAGACTCTTTTTATGGGAATTGTAAAAATCTAAAAATCTCATTTGAAAAGGGCAGACAACTGTTGCAAACTCAAGTACAGCACACACTTTTCATGAAAATTCTGTTCATAAAGAAAATCCTGTTGGACTGGACTAAACTGTCTGATACCAACAGACTTCATCAAAATGGGGAGTTTTCCTTTAACAACTATTGTTGTAATTTTTCATCTCACACATATACATATATAAACTATGGTTATACATTAAAGGATACTTAAAATGATAATTAGTTACAAATCTACTGTTGAAAGATTTTGAGTTAAAAAGAGGTAATTTATTTAATTAATCAGGGTTTTTTTTTCCTTTTGGTCTATACATTGTCCCTAAGGTTGGGCTTTTTCCAGCTATATAAGGAGTTGTGTTTTGAATATGATAATTAATAAGTACAGTCTGTTTAAGCCAAAGAAGATTAAGTCTCTCTGCAAAAAATGCATGCTCCTATTACAGTATTGGTGTTTTTATATTACTCTGGATCATCAAACAGAAATTAAAACTATCATTGAAAGAAATGTTAGGGATGGGCAAAGAATTGATCACCCTTTCTCCTTGTTTTACAGAAAAAAATAGTTTACATAAATTTTCTTAAGTTAAAGAATTAGATCTGGTAAATTTAGGACAGCATTGATGGATGCTAGTTGTATAAAGGAAGGGTCAGACCATGGAATTCTCAGATTCTCATAGCAACAAGCAGTTAGACCAAGGGGTTCAGTGTGAAAGTTCCCTTTTTATTGCAGTGAAGTGAATAAAAAAGTCCCTGAAGGAAAAGGAGACGTATCTTTTTCATATTTGAACTTTTCAAGAGTATTCCTTATTTAGATAAGCACTTTGAGAAAATTTTATTAATATGGATCACATGGGCTGTTAAATTTCATATATTATTTGTCAGTAAATTTTAGACAAATATTTTTCATCACAAAGAGGATTTTAGCAAATATTACACAAATTAAACAAATTCAAGCAGTATAACTCAGTATAGCAGAATATTTTTTACTTCTACAGAAAGGTTTAAGACACATTTGTCACTGTATTCAGGTTTAAAAATGTAAAATCTGCTCTCAGGTAAGCAACACTTGTACTAAGTCTTGTACTAAGTACACTAAGTACTTAAGTGTACTTGAAAACTTAACTGTTGCCATGCAGTATTCATATACATGGTGTTTAAGTTATTTTCTGCAGTCTAGGTCTACAAAATGAGGACTGAACTATAATTCAAATACAATTCAAAGCATCAGAACTGCAGAACAAATTTATTTAATTTATAGTTTTAATTTTCAAAACAAAACACTTAAAATTAATGAGCATCCAAAAGAAATACTATTTCTAACTGAAAGGCAAATTTTTTAATGTTGAATATGTCAAAACACAAAAATTATGATCTTCTTAGTTAAATTGCAAGATCTTTCAGAATCATCCTGAATAAGGTACATGTCAGTCTTGATTAAATACCCTTTCTGAAGGAATCTACATTATTCCAAAATTACCGTATTTCTAATAAGAAACATTATTTCAGTTACATCCTATTTGAAAATGAGATGAATATTTCAGTAAACTTCAAAAAGTGGTGCACTGATCAGTGTTAATTATGCAGAAATGAAACATGATTGAAATAAAATTCTTTAACTACCAGTCTCAATATATAAGCATATTAGTAGTGGGGAAAAAATCAAACAAAATTTTGAGCAGCCTTTGTGTTTTTTTTAGTGAGATATTTTTGTGCACGTGTATATTTTGTAGGCAGGTGTCTCCTGTTCAGCCCACCATGGATGGAAATAATTTTAATATATCAGTACAATTAACAAAAAGCTGAAAAGATGAGATCATTATAATATGCACAATGATAAAACACTAAACAGGATATTCAGAAGGGACATGTGCAGAAGGAATGAAAGGTACAGAATGATGTCACAGGTTCATATGCCTGGACATGCAAGGAATATTTATTAACACATATTTCATTGCTAGAGCTGGTTGACCTCACATGAATCATCATCCAGTGATACAAAACATACAAATAACATCTTTTGTGACTCCACTGATGCTTTTGACTCCTATAGTAAGAAACTTGAAGCTATAGTCGATGATTTTAGCAAATACTCCCTACACCTGCAGATTTTGTTTATTTTGAAAGACAATGCTGTATTTAGGATATCAATAGAAGGACTGGAATCTCAAAATCAATAATGCAAGTACCTCTTCAGTAACAGGCTGAAAAGTAAACCTGCTTAAGACCATTGGTAAATTGCACACAGATGTCAAGTTCTCAAGACAGAGATAAATGGCTGTAGTATTAAAACAAACCTGACTGAATTAGAGGTTGTGTGAGGAATAACTAGTTGGTGTTGTGGGATGTGTAATGTGAATTGTAAAAGTTTGAACAATAACGTTGTAAAACCAAATATAGTAGTATTCATAGTTTTCAGATAAAGAATCCATCATGAATAATAAATTGTAATGACAACTTGAAATAGTTACCATTTTATTAATACAGTAAACTTTTTATTTATAACTCTTTCACTAAACTAATGAGATTGATATTTTTTTCTGGTTTCTTGGTTTCATTTACAAATCTGTTTAATTTACTGAATTTCACCTTTAGCTAATACATTAGATGGGGAATAGGGAAGAGCATTTCCTCAGTATTGGTCATCTTTCTTATACTGTTTTGCTTCTGGAAGAGGTTCTTTTGATATTCTACCTGATTTTGAAAACCTGTCACATTACCTTCTTAATGCTCAGTTATGTGTACTTTTTAAAGTGCTCTGATGTTTTGCACCAAAGAGGAAGCTGGAATTCACACAAAGTGACAGCAAATCTGAAAATATGAAAAAACTGCCAGTATGAAATCTCATAGATTGGCAGCTGGCCCAAACTTACTATTAATCTGATGAAAAAAGGGCTTTTTAATTGTTTAACATTTTCATCAAAGAATGTATGGCATGCTTAAAGAGTCCGACCAAGTCAAGAAAAACACTGAGGTAAGTGTTTTCCACTTTTTTATATAAAGTAAATGTATATTTTTTGGCTCCCAGAAGTTCCAGATACCAAGGGTTCTCATCCCTTCTGGCCAATAAAAGACATTTTGTTCACATATTTACTCATTCAAAATATTTCACTGTTCTTCCAAAGACTTTGACATAGGTTTTACTACCTACAACTTGTTCAATACACTATGGGTTATTTCTAATGTTACTTTTTTTTCTTTTTTTGAATTGTAAAAGATTTTTTGAAGATACCCTGATGGGATGTGTCATGGAATGAAAAGCAGGTCAGAAATTCATTATCAGATTATTTCTACTCATTAAATGGTCCCTTTGAGATTTCAAAACAGTGAACTGGAAAGCTCTGGGGAACTATTTAAAGATTTTCAGAGCTCCAAGCTGATTTTTATTTAAACTGACTCTACTGTAACTTTTATGTGGATGACAATTTCCTCTTATCAGAAGATATTTCAGTCTAATGAAGTTTTAACATATAGAAAAACAGGCTATCTGAAGAATACCTTAACTTTTTTGTTGTTGTTGGCAATATAAATCCAGTCTAGAAGAATATCAGCATACTATTAAAAAATCATCGTTCAAAATATATGCCAAAATAAGCAAATCCATTCATACAATTAGTTAGCCATGCCTTTTTACCCCCTTTTTTCCTTTTTTTTTCTTTTTTCCCTTTTTTTTTTTCTTTTTTTCCCTTTTTTCTCTTTTTTTCCTTTTCTTTTCCCTGAATTTATTTGCTGCAATGCATGCAGGAATCATAGAATATGACAGAATCACAGCAGATGCTGAATTGGAAGGGACATATCAACGTCATTAAGGGACATATCAACATCATCAACATCCAAACCATGGCCCTGCACAGGACACCCCAAGAGTGACACCATGTGCCTGAGAGCATTGTCCAAACACTTCTTGAATCTGTCAGGCTTGGTTCTGTGACCACTGCCCTGGGGAGCCTGTTCCAGTGCCCAAACAACCTCTCGGTAAAGGACCTTGTTATGGAATTCAACCTAAACATCCTCTGACACAATCTCAGACTGTTCCCTCAGTTTCTGACACTGGTCACCACAGAGCAGAGATCAGAGTCTGCCCCTCCTCTTACACTCAGGAGGAAATTGCAGACTGTGAGGAGGTCTCTCTCCCCTCAGTCTCCTCTTCTCCAAGCTGAACAGACCAAGTGCCCTCAGACACGCGTCATTTGGCTTCCTCTTAAAGCCCTTTGCCATCCTTATGGCCCTCATTTGGACAGTCTCCAATAACTTAATATTTTCTTTATATTGTGGTGCCCAAAGCTGTGCCAGGAATTGAGGTAAGGCCACACCAGTGGAGAGCAGAGCAGGACAATAATCTCCTCTGACAGGAGTTGCAGTCCTGAAGGACATTGAAAGAGGATGCAGAAGGCAGGAAAAATGTAGGTTTGAATAATTTGTTTCAGATTCACTGACCTTTTTTTTTTTATAGAATATGTATATTCCTTGAATTTTCAGGCAGTCTTAAAAATTATAATTGGAAAAAAATCTTCCTCATGCATTTGCCTGCATACCCTGCTTGTATTCAGTTCTTGCCATATTTTATAGTTTTTTAAAACAGCTACTTCTCTTACTGAAAGTGAGTGAATTTGAATGGAATATAGAATGAGTCTCAGATTTTGGAAGCAATAGACAAGCAAAGAAGTTACTATTTTTAAATGAATTATTTGAACCCCTGTAACCATAGCTCTGATATTTTCTGCATGGATCAGAGTTGTTTTAACTCTTCTGAGAGATACTTTACCCGCTGAAACTCTGGAAGCAACAAAAAAAGTGATAAGTACACTGACAATTTTCACAGGCTACTGAAAATTGATTCTTACTGGTTTAAAATATATTAAAAATTCTTTGAAAATTTGCCTTTTGGAATCTTACAGTAAGAAGTCAATCAGAACCATAGTAATTTATTCTTAGGTATGCAGAATCTAAGAAAAGATTACAAATAAGGAATTGCCCTCTTTCCCCTCTATTTCCCTTCAGAGCTGCATAGCTCTAAAAGCTGAGTAAGAGCACACAGGAAATGCAAAGAGCAGAATATTCAAACAATCATGTCTCACTTGATGAAAGTTAAATACTTTTAAAATGATCACTACAAATGCAAAATTTTTTAACACTCACTATATTTTGTCAATGAAACAGATCATGAAGCTTTAATATGAAAACATGTAGGCACTTTCTGTCAAAAACTCTGCATTAAACTTACTTTGTGTGTTTGATCCTGCAATGGTCAGGCAGTGTCTCCTGCACAGCAGGAGCTCAAAGAGACATTTTTTCAAATATGCATGTTCTTCTGTTGAATTTATTTGAGTTGGTAATTAATTAAAAGGTGAAACACATACTTGCAAGCCAGGTCGAAACAGCAGTGTCTGTATATAAGTATATAAAAGTAAATATGGACTTGGTAATGGACTATGCCAGTATAAAGCATCAACACTACTTTGGGATGTCACATAGCTCATTTCTTCCTTTCCACAGTATGCAATAATGCATCTATTGATTTGGGCTTCTTATTGCTCTCCATTTCATCTTTTCATATTCTTCATTGTCTAGGAGTCTAAGAAGAAATTTTAATATAAAAATTACAGTATTTGACACTAGCATTTTTCTTTGTTATTGTTATGTACTAAAAATCATGCAGGAAAATTATGTTCATTTAAAAGAGATTTTTTAAAAATAAGGTAACATATTTTGTTTCCAACTTAATACCAAGTGCTGTTTTTATGTCTAATAAATAGTACAATATATCCACATAAGGAGGTATGAGAAAGTGAAATGTCTTATTGTTTTCCCTTCTGTTTTTTGAACTACCTAAAAATAAACTCTCTGTACTGCAACCTCACTTAGAATGGAATCTTCAAAAATTAGAGGTGAAAAAATATTACTTTCTGGCAAGGATGGCAGTTTATTTCCAGAGTGACTTCATCAAAACACACATAACCATACTCTTCCTGTTAGCACTAGGCTGCAAATAAAATATTGGTCTGTTCCACTGTAATTTAGAAGTCCATATTTGTGTGAGAAAAGGAAATAATTCTTTTCTTATTTGGGACAAAATAAATATTTATTTTCTTGCTTTATTCATCATATTAGAGTGATAATGCCCACGGGGGTGGAGAATTTAAATCAAAACTCCCACAGAATTAGTTCTATTTATCACATCTCTGTTTGTCACCACCAGGTAGATGAGATGTATGTATACATGAATAATGTATACCAAATTACAAACACTGTGTATTTGGAGAGAAATGAAAGAAAAAAAATGGTCCCCTAAGGAAAATCTTTGTATAAATTATGTTGATTGTTTCATAAACACTAAGGCAAACTATTTATAAGAAACAATGTTTCTATTTTTTCTCTTGGTAAACTTTCCCCAGACTGATTTGTAATAATGCCTTCAATATGAATTCTATCTTTATATGGATATATTTGAAACAATTAAACTCCACTGCTTTAGTAATTTTCTGCATTATTTGCAATAAGAGATTGATTACCTAAATCACATAGTGTTACCCTAATTTAGTCAATGAAGTTATTATCTTGAGTTGTTACCTGTCTCTTGAGTCCCCCTCAAGATGCAGTCATGTTGCCACTATTTTGCCATACAAAGGAGAGTTTTTCTCTTTAGTGAAGACTAGAAGATACATTTTCCTCAGAGATACACCTGTTTCCAAGCTTCAGAAAATCCCGTGCAAAATCACCCAAACAGCGAGATGCAATACTTTTCACTATGTAGATACCTGGGGGTATATGTGATGGATTGCTCATAATGTCAAAGGCATCCAGAAACATTTGTTTATGGAGTAGACATGGCAAAAAGTATTAAATTATCTCAGATTTCCTCACATTAAATTCATTATAAAAATTAGTATAATAACAAATTGCTATGTGTTTATGTACTAAATAAAAACCAGACAACACATCCAAAGATTTTCCAGGAGTCGCCAAACTGAAAAGAAAGGAAAATATTCCAACAATTAATTTATGTTAGCATTAAATAACAGACACAAGATTTCTCTTCTTCCATAAAATTCTGTAAGCAGCCCTATTGAAACAATTCAAAGCTCCAGTCTCTAGTTTTCACTAAAGGCTTTAACATGGAACACCAAATTTAAGTACAGAGCTAACTCTGGGGCTCATTCAAATTTAAACCTTTCTTCTACTTCTTATTTGTTAACATTTCTTCATCAATTTCTTGTGAAGTCAAGATAGAAAGAATAGCTTACAACTTCCTCTCCCAACAGCAAGTCATCAGTGGTCTTCATCTATGACAAGAATCATTTTATCACTCTCTTTATGGTTCCTTAGTCTTTAATAAGTGCTTAACCCCTTATGAGGCATGATTCATTTTCTTCTTCATTAACCTAAAAAAGAAATATAATTGCTATGAGGTGAATTTAAAAATTCCTTATCAGGAAGGGCAGATAGCAATAATGAAATCATGGTACATTTTGACTCCTAGCTTTGTCAAAATTTAGACCTGGCATAACCACTAATCTTTTTACTTTGACTATTACACACTGAAGTCTATAGTTACAAGAATGTTATCATTATGTTTGCTTTTTTTTTTTGATCTTCGTAATTCAATATTGGCTATTATCATGCAGCTTTCCAAATTCAAAATAACAGTTATGTTCATTCCAGAGATTCATGGAGGTGAATCTAAGTTAAATTTCATCTCATTGATGCACTGATTACAAAACCCCTATAAAAATTCCTTGATAGCAAGTCAAGACCAAGCACGAAGTATGGTTTATTTTGATTTGCTTTTAAAAGAGAATATGCCAAGAAACATTACCCAAAGTCATGCTAGTCTTGCTATTATGTTCAGATTGTCGTCCTTTAGCCAAGTTTTTCAGAGAACACCCAAGAACACAGCTAGCTATTCAATTTGCCATATTTTTATCCAGTTTGTGAGATACTAAATGATATTTCTAGTACATTACTGATCAAAACCAACCACTTTCAGTGAAAAAATATTGAATAAAAATAAATTTAAAAAATATGTCTTCCCATGAAAGTCATAATTGTAGCTAAGCAAGTGAATTCACTTGACTTCAGAATTGTGAGCATGTAATCAATTTCAAGTGGCCAACCAAATCACTTATATACTGTAAATTCCATGACTTCAAGAAATAAGTCAGATTATGTTGTCAATGTTATTAAAAAAAATACTCATGAATCAATTTTTTTGCATTATTTGGCCCTGTAGCTGAGAATGACATATACAAAAGAGCATCACAACGTTTTTGTTTTAAAAAGTACAACTCTGTTCGTGTTGTACCTCACTGAATCTTAAGAAGTAAAACAAATACTTTAAAAAGTTCTTATTTCCATTTTGTTTTAATTCTCATCATTAATGAAGCAGGTGAGGGCTTTTATTTAAACCTTATAATAAGGTCGTAGCTTTTGGGTTGCTGCAAATGTCAGTAGGAGGAATTCACATAAGAGCTAACCTGGGATTAATAATAATAAATGTGCTCATTGCATTCAAAAATCCTTGCAATGAAAGATCAGTGTTAGTTTTGAGTTCCCAAAATAGAACTGTCTTTTAAAGACTATCAAAACCAATATTAAAAAATCAGAAAAGCATTTAAGAATCTTAGCTCTGTGACTTTTGCACTAAAGCAGGATGGATTAATGTAATAACTGTAACATGGAATAATGACTTTTGCTTTGTAACAGACAAAGATGTCCATAGATAAAAGGATCACTTTCCTGATCAAATTATTTTTAATTGAAATAAAAATCTGATGCATAAATTCTACCAAGAAACCCTTTCATTCATCTTCCCTCTCCTAGTCATCTGCTAAGCAAAGAAGTATACTGTTTTTGTCATCCACATTTTTTTGGCAGGTAAAAAGTCTTCAACCACCTATACACTACATTTAGAGGAGGAAAAATTTAATTACATCATACAATAATGTGAAACATTAAGACAGCAGGTGCATTTACAAAAGCTGTTTTTTTTACAAAAGCTGGTCAAATTCTATTGATATCTGAAATTCTTGTATTACAGTCTTTTTGTAGCACTGTTAATAAACATATTGTTAATGGTGATGATAAATTATCTATAATCTTTTGCTTTTATATCAATTATCTTATGTCCATTTTCTCATAAGTGGCAATTAGTGGCCATTGTGTCTCTGCTCAATCATAAGACTATAGTGAAGGACTTAAATTTATAACTTAATTATGTCATGCTTCAGGGAAGGGTGTGGGTTTTGGCTCCATTCAAACAATATGACATCAAAAATAAAATTACAAGAAAGAAGATAATTTTGTCTCATTTTGATTCTAAATGTCATAAATGAAAGTTGGCTTCAAGAGAAGGCATTTCACTGTAACAAACCTAGCCAAGCTAAACAAAAAAACAAATAAAGCAAACAAACAAGCAAATAAACACAACCTCAAAACAAATAACTCAACTGAAGACAAATGTGGGAATCTCGTCCTGCTGAGATTTTTACCTCAGATGCTTTTACAGAGGGTTTTGACCTCAGACCACGGCAGACAGTACACTGAGGGGGGGCACCTAGTCAGGCCACAGTGGAAATCATGGGTTCTTGGGAGCCTGTATGCTAATAGGACCACACTATATTGGGTCAATTTCCAGTTCTTTTTCTCCATTGGTTCAGGACTTTTTTCTGATAAGGTCATGTTCTGAGTTCATGTTCATGACGAACATCATGATGAACATGATGATTGTCCTCAGATGCACCTATACCTGTCTGCGTTTACCCCACCCAGGGGTCTTTGGAATCTAGTCCCTGTAACCTGGGGTTTCCAAGTTGGTTATTTTCATTATTAAAGTTTTTGTTTCTAGGCTTGTCCATCTGTCCCGTTCCTCCTTTTTTAGCCAGCTTCTCCTGGCCAAGCCAAGCAAGGAGATCACTCTGAGCTTCTAAACCCCATAGACAAAAGCCCCACATTTCCACATTTCAGTTAGTGGCAAGGAATTAGGGAACAGAATGATTTTGCTTCAAGGGAGGGACTAGTTATGAAAGTGAAGTAGAAAATGTACTGATCTGAGAAAGTCCTGAGAAAGTTTGGCGTGACCAAATCTTTTGGTAAGGGGCGAGTTGGTTGAGTTATAATCTCACAGACATTAGTAAAGTTTAGTAAAAAATTTGAAAAATATTGAAACCCAGGACACTAGCTTGTATAAAGATTGTCTGAATAAAAAGTCATTATTTTTAAAAGAGCATTAGTGGCTGTGCTGAGTTTTCATGGCCTGGTTTTTGGTAGTGGGGGCTCCACAGAGCTGACTTCTGTGAGAAGCTACCAGAAGCTTCCACCATGTCTGGCAGAGCCAGTCCCTGAAGGCTCTGAAGATGGACATGCTGCTGGCCAAAGCTGGGCCAATTAAAGATGATGGTAACACCTCTGGGATAACATATTTAAGAAAAAAATCAAAACAAAGTGGGGCACAGTGTTAATTCCAGCTAGACAAGAGGAGGAGGTGAGAACATATGAGGGAAAACAATCTGGAGACACCAAGGTCGGTGGAGAAGGAGGGGGAGGAAGTGCTCCAGGCACCGGAGCTGAGACTCCTCTGCAGGCTGTGGTGAAGACCATGCTGAAGCAGCTGTGCCCCTGCAGCCCATGGATCCACAGGGGATGCAGAGATCCACCCACAGCCCATGGGGGAGGTGCCCATGCTGGAGCGGGTGGATACCTGGAGGAGGCTGTGATCCAGTGGGAGATCCGGTGGAGAGAGGGCCCTTGCTTCTGGGCTGGAGCAGCCTGTCCTTGGAGGACTGCACCCCATGGAAAGAGTGACCCATGCCACAGCAGTTTTGGGAGGGCTGTTTGCCTGTGGGGAGAAATCATGTTGCAGCAGTTTTGGGAGGACTGCTACTTGTGAGATTGGAACCACACTGGAAAGGGAAGGTACCCCCCGGTCTCACAGGGGAAGGACTCCTCTCCCTGAGCAGCAGAAGGACCCTTTTGGTGACAAGTTGACCAAACTTTCCATGCCTAGTTCCCTGTGCTGTTGGTGGGAAGGAGGGAGGGGCTGGGATGAAAAACATGTTTTAAGGGCTTATTTTACTTCTCATTATCCTACTCTGATTTTTTAGTAATAAATTCACTTGGTACTTCTAATCTGAGCCTGTTTGGCCCTTGGAGGGTTATCTCCTGGTCCTTATGTCACCTCATGAACTCTTCATTAAACTTTTCTTTCCTCTGCCCAGCTGTGACAGGGGAAGGTGAATAAGTGACTTTTGTGGGTGCCAGGCAGTCAGCCATTGTCAAACCTTGACAGTGGTGTAACATATGTTTATTACTTAATTTAACAACCAAGAAATATTTACTTGTTCTCTGATTATGCAAATAAATAATAATATTTACAATCTTGTCTTCATCTTACTAAAAAATAATCTAATGGATTTAGGTGCCTACAGTGATTTAAGAGGCCTCAGAATATCCTATCTGACAGTATTGCTTGGTAGGAGGAGGAGAAAAATGATGAGGATGAGAAGGCAAGGAGAGAAGGAAAAGATTGTGAAGAGAAGAAGAATATGAAGAAGAGAGAGAAGGAGGAGAAGAAAGACAGAAGAAAAATAACGAGCAAGATGTGTTCATTTCTTATCTCTTCCTTTCTCCTCTTAGCAGAGTCCACTTTTCTTGTCATCATGCTGGTTTCTCCTCAAAAATGCTCCCTTTCATCAGGGATTATCATGTAGATAATTACCTGCAAGATGTGGAATCTCTTTCACGGTAGGTTCCCCTTAACTCCTGGAAGACACAGAAGGAACACCTCCATTAATTTTAACCCACCTTACCATCAGAATAGATCAATGCAGAACAATGTAGGAATGAGAAACAACAGTTAAAATTTAGAGGCTTGTTAATGACAGAGGGTCCAATAAGAGACAAAATATAACTTTCATCTGTCATGGGGACTCAGGTTATGTGTATGATGTCGTTCTGGAGATCACTAGATGAATATTTATTAATTAGGTCACTGAACTTCTGGGTTTTTGATTTGGTTAACATTTAATCTCCACTTAGTTTCTGAAATATACCTTTTTTTAAAGGAAGACTGTGAAACAATATAAAACATCACTGAACATATCTTTAAGAACAGTGCAGCATTATAGTATTTTTTAAAGTTAAAAAAACCACCATAGTAAAACGTCAAATAATTTGGAAGAAAACCCCAAGAACAGTAGACAGAAAAAGAATTTGTTTTACTGTAAGCAGCATGGGTTGAGGTAGACAGTTTAATAGCACACATCCAACCCTTCCTATGCAGAGGCAGCTGTTCAACCATCCCCAGGAAAGCATAACTCTATCAAGCACAGCAATGACTTAGGTCACCAAAACATCATCCCTCCAACTGTCCCATCTCTTCCTTCTTCTCTCTTCAGCTTTATAGACGAAGCATGATGCCATAAGGTATTGAATCCCTGTGGTCAGTTTGGGTCAGCTGTCAGCTGTCTCCTTCCTACTCCTCGTTCACCCCTAGCCTTCTTACTTCTGGGGTGAGAAGCTGAAAATCCTTGATGCTGTGCAAGCCCTGCTCAGCAGTAACAAAACATCCCTGTGTTATCAGCACTGTCTTCAGAACAAAACCAAACGCAGCCCCAACCAGCATGCTGTTACACGCAACATCCTTGTCTCTAAATTGGAGAGATAAGGATTTGATGAGTGGACCTCTCAGTGAATAAGGAATTATCTGCATGGTCACAGTTAAAGAGCTGCTGTCAGCTCAGTATCCAAGTGGAGATCAGCATCAGGTGGCATTCCTCAATGACCTGTATTGAGACTGGATTTTTTTTAACATCATTATCAAGGACATGGACAGGGGATGGAGTGCAGCAAATCTGCTAAGAGGGACCTTGACAATCTGGTGAGGTGGATCAGTGCAAACTTCATGAAGTTTAACAAGGACAAATGCATTCTGCACCTGCCTCAGGGAAATCCCCAACATGGATACAGTCAGGGTGACGAGTACATTGGGAGCAGACCTGTGGAGAAGGCCTTTGAGGTATTGGTGGATATTCAACTGAATATGAGCTGGCAGCGTGAGTTCACAGCCCAGAAAACGAACAGTATCCTTTAGGACTGCACCAAAAGCAGTGGCAAGAGGTTGAGGGAGGTTCTTCTACTCCACACTGGTGAGGCCCTATCTGGAGCATTGTGCCAAGCTCTGGAATCCCCAATAGAAGAAAGACGTGGACCTGCTTGAACAAGCCCGAAGGAGGGTCAAGAAGATGATCAAGAGGGTCTGAATCACCTCTCATATATGGAGAGGCTGAGAGAGTTGGGGTGTTCAGCTTGGAAAAGAGAAATCTCCAAGAACACCTTACAGCAGCCTTCCAAAAGCTAAAGGAGGTATACAGGAGACCTGGCGAGGGACTTTTCACAATGGGATAGGGTAATAGAATGAGGGGTAATGACTTTAAATTGAAAGAGAGTAGGTATGGGTTAGATAGTGGGAAGAAGTTTTTTACTGAGAGGGTGGCACTGGAACAGGTAACCCAGAGAAAATGTGGATGCTCTCTCCCAGTGAAAATACATAACAGTTTTGTGTAAGACATCTGATCACTGTTCAAATGGCATGAAGTAGGTTTTTGCAACCAGAAATACACCACTTTCAAATGCCTCTGTTTGACAGAGGCAGACACAATCATGAAAAAGCAATATTTTAGACATCCAGACAGTATAAAGAACTCTGCCCAACACACACAGACTTTTCTCTGATTTCAAAAAAAAGAGTAGCATCTGAAAAATCGCACAGAATAGTTGTAGGCACCTGTGCATAAATTAGGAAACTTTTACATTTAACATAACACATTTCACAAAGCTCAATAATTATCAAAACATTCCAAAATTAGGGCAGTAATCTTGTTTTGAAACAGCAACTACACAAACTTTGCAGATATTTGATAAGCAACCACAAATCTATAAGTATAAAAATAATTTTGGAGGATATCTTTGCAGTATCAAGGGTCTTGGCCAGTTTTCATTAAAAGTTCAGACCTTTCATATTCAGCTGTTTTCAGTGGGAAATTAAATTAAAGTTGTTACTTGAACTTCAAATAGCCTTGTTGAACTAGTAAAATATAACTATGGACTTCTAAAAGTGTAACTGTACAGATTTAATGCATTTTACCAGTAGGTATTACATAATCACACTTACTACAATTTCTATTAGACTTCTATTAGACTTTGTTTTTTCTGACATTTTAAAGCAATCTCAAGATAATTCAGAAAATATTTAACCTTATGATTCATTTCAGTGCAATTCTAAGGTTTCTTAAATGACTGATATACTTAAATTTTGCCACATATTTGCATACTTGAAAAACATCATAGGAAGATTTACATATGCCTTAGGTACTGTGGTTTGATCGCTTGTCTTATCTAAATGAAAACGTCATTGATTTCATAGTGAGACAGGCCTTCCCCTTTATGTAGTTACAAGGTATTAGGGACAAAAGATCTACTTACTAGCCTGTGTTTAAATTCTCCAAGATTTACAGTTCTCTTGAATTTTTTTTAGTTAAAACCTCTCAGAATTCTAAAAAGGATTTTACTTTTGTTTAATGTTTATATATATGATATTGTATTTTGAATATATATTTTCAGAACAATTTCATAATTGATTTTGTAAGTGAATGTATTATAAAAATGTGTACCTCTTTCTTAGGAAAGATGCTGGCAGCCACCACCCAAGAAGCTCTCTCCCTGTCTTGTTTATCCCAGACTGTGGGCTTTTCCCAAAAGAATGAAGTTGTGGAATTCCCTTTTTCCTATTGCAACAAAATTTAATACTTATTTTATCATTCCATTAACCAGTCTGGTCAACTGATTGATTGCAATGGAACCTGTAACAGATGCTGTTTAAGCAGACCTCGCAACCCTGCCCACTTCTGGACCATTCTTTCTTCCATTATTCTCAGCATCAATGTATTTACATTACTATAATCATGACTATTTTAGTTACTGTTTTAATTTTTTCCTGAAGATTTTACATTCCAGAAAGAAATACTGTTTTATATTCTGAGTACATTCAACAGAAAATGTCATTTTCCAGAAACAGAAATATAATCTTCAACAGCAGCCTTTGGATCACAGTTTGGAACAAGAATCAGATCATCTCTTTCACTTTGGCAGGTAGTACACTAAGCATCCCTGAAACAGGGAGGGATGAGAGGGAAATAAAAATGATACATGACAAAAATGCCTGAATTTGAGGCCTGAGCTATGAGAACAGCTAGAGTTGAAGCACAGTAGTATAGCTGCTTTTCTTGAACACAGTCAAAGCTCATGCTTCACACACTGTACATTTGAGATGGATGTTCTCAATAGCAACAGTAAAAGCTAAATACATCAGATTTTCTGCAACTGAACAAAACCATATAGAGTTGGACTGATTATGGGTCATAATTAGCAACTCAGTTCCCTCCTATGCCATATTTCATGCTAAGAAGTATCTGCTCTTCATGATCCTGCTAACATCTAACAGTTAGAGTTCTAAGTGGAAGAAAGCCTACTCAGGGGGTAAAGACTGGAAAGATTTTGTCCTTTTTTCTTTTTTTTTTTTTTTAACTTGCTAGTAGTTTCAGTAAGCACTGAGTGTGCACATAGATCAGACAAAATTAAAGTTTTCTTTCCTTGGCTGGTGACACAAGGAAGACCACCTTTTTTTCTGTAATGAGTACTACAAAAATAATGCAGGACACTGAGTTATCATAAACTAAAAATAATTGCATACTGCATTTTAATTGAAATCTGCCTCATTAAGAGCACAGGATTGACAGGCACCAGGGAAGGAATTATTTTCTCTATCAAATAAGATTTTTCCAATTAAAGAATAGCTACCAGTTGTGTTCTTCTGAAATCCATGGGACTTTATTTTAAAACTCATTTAGAGTCACCAGCTCAATTAATTTTGGAAACTCATCTGCAGTTACTAACTACAGTGAATTTTTGCAGTAAAAAGTGCAACTGTAAGAAAGTCCAGATAGTATCAGTGTTTCATGTTGTCTCACAACCATAATGCAAGAGTTAGAAGTCTTTGTGATTTAGAGTACTTGTTTGCAAAAGGACTAACTTGTGATTTTTGTCATGTAAACAAAAATTTAGATCTGTGATAGTTGTCTGAACTATACAATTCATGAGGAGACATGTAGCTTTGCCAGTTTTCAAACAAGTACAACTGTCCTACTGGACAGGTATGACACACATCTGTGTCTGTAAAGCAAGGCCAATGCTTATACAATACACCGATATCAGGTCATGTTTCAAAGTGAGCAGCTATGAAACTTGATATTGACACCTATTCAGTTGCCCTTAGTATTAGGTACTGGAAGTGTGTTCCAATAAATATGCCTTAAGTATGATTATAACTTATTTGCATCTCAGAGGAAGTAGGAAAGAAAGGTAACTAATGTTACTGAAGCACTCAGATGTTTTGGTTATAAATAAAACAGAAACACCTGCAAAGGAATTAGAATTCTTTATATCCCATAATACCTGATAGAGCTGTTCTTATGTGAGACATATGTCATATTTTGTCTTATGAGACAAAAAAAAAGTGGGGGTAGGAAAACAAAGATACAAAAATTATATTTTAGATTAAATGAAGTAAAATTCTGCAGTTAAGCATGCATTACAACATCTAATACAAACTTAAGTAAGTATGGTTTCTTTTTTCTGATTATTAACAGAAAACATGTGTTCCTTAATATATTTTAAGGAACAGAAAATAATACTAGCAAATCAAGTGATTCCTGTGTTGAAAATGAAAAACACACATATGAGATGATTCCATAGAGCTTAAAATGAATGGTTCAGACTTTTCAAAATACTTAATAAGTTCTTTCAACTGGTACAAAGCAAATTAAGTGCCCCAAATCTGTGATCACTTACTGCATAAGTTATAGCTTACCTAGCATAACACCGTTGCATATTCTTAATCCTTTCATCTGCATATACATAAAAATGTGGTAGGATTCTATCCTGTATAAAATCATAGTAAAAACTGTAGGCTTTTTGTTTTTTGGTTTGTGGTTTGTTTGTTTTTTTTAATATTATTTTACTAATCAAGACCCTATGGAAGACATGAAAACATTTAATTTGAAAAGAAAAACCTTGCATGTAGTTTTACACTTCCATTTCTGCAGGTGGCAGAAGAAATGTTCTTGTGTCAGAAGGGATGATTTGAATAAGATGCAACCAGAAACTTGAATAACAATATAAATAAATGATGCATGTACAATCAGTACAAAGATGTACCAATTTGTTTCTTCAGAAGTGAGAGCATTCTGCTGTATATCACAAGGTAAGCACTAAGATGTAAAACCCTAAGTACTGTACATTTTGATAGATTGATATCATCCCACTAACTCCAGGGAGGAGGTGAGGCTAAAGTCTGCTATGAATATTCAGCTAACTAGTAACAAAACTGACAGAGAAAATTAACAATTATTTGCCCTAAAAGAACAGTTTAATGTCATATTTAAGAGATAAGTACTTAAAACCCACTACTCTCTTTAACACAGTGATCCACAAAAAATTTGGTGAGATTTTTAAAAATTATTATAGCTGACTACTTCACTACCTTTAAAATAATTTTCTGTTTAATTAGCAGTTAATTAATTTCAGTTAATCTTCCTTGTCTGGGAGACAATTCAAAACCCTTGAGTGAGTGTCTTCTGATCTGAAAACTTGTTAGTGCTTCTCATTTTAACATCTTAGTTTTCATATGTTCTCTATTGTATGAAAATTATTTCAAGGATTAACACTTACTTTGATTTAGCTCAACATGTATACTTTGATTTAGCTCAACATGTATGTTGTTAATGCATTATGTTCTTAGGTGGTGAAAGAAAAGTACTTATCTCTATGAACCTTTGAACTCATTAATTTACCACTTTCTTTGCAGGAGAAGTATATACCAACTCTTTAAAACTGAATATATTTCTGCAGCAGTTAAAATACCTGCAATCTTTCTCTGCAGTAATATTTTGCAAGATCAGAGTCTCATAGATTTATCTACTTTCCTTTAAAGAAAAAAACAAAAATCCAAATAAACTGAAAGCAAGGAAAAGGAATATAAGACACCAATAGGAATACATCCTATCAAAGATCCTTTTAAGTCATCCATTGCATCTCCATTCCCAAGGCTTATCTGCTAGGAAATACTTTCAATTTAAGGTGAACTGTTTTCACACACTGTCCTAGGGTGACGTTATGATGCTTGTATCCCCAGCTGTCTGTTCTGTGTGTGCTGGATGTTGTGCTCTGTGCCTTCAAAACTGGCCCTGAACAGTGAAGTTTCGTTTGGTTATCAGCTTGCTCACTCCCCCACAGTCAGCAGGACACAGACAGTGCAGTATATTAGTGCTGCTTTGGCTTTTTGCTTTGCTTTGCTTTGCTTCTTGCTTTTGCTCTTGCTTTGCTCTTGCCTTCTACCTAGTTTAGCTAAACAGTCCAAATTTTCTCTGGACTGTCCCCCTTTTCCTTCCCTTGAAGCCATCTGAACCTGCTCTGGGCCAGGACCCAAGGAAACACCGAGAACACCTTGCAGCCTGCGGGGGCTCCACTCTACAGCCTTTCCCAGTGCCAGAGGGACTGGAACAGCAACCACCCACTGGAGAGTCTCTCTGAGTTTGTGATCTTTTCAGAGCAGTGAACGCATTTTGTCCTCTGGTATTCTTCATTCTGTGTGCTGGGGAGTGCTGTGCCTGATAATAAACAGGTTCTTTCCATCCCTCTCTCTGAGGAAAATTCTTCCCAAACTGGTTGGGGGGAGGAGCCGTGTGGGTTTGTTTTCTGGAGGGGCCCCTTTGGGGGTTTTCCCACAAATTTGCCCTAAACCAGGACACACACCCCTGACAAAAAACTAGATATCCAGAGATGTGTGACAGACAGACACAGTCAGAAAACCATCTTTCAGAACACCTTCTTCTGACCTTCTCCCCTCTCCCTGTATTTCTACATGTATCATTGTATTCCTAAAGGAAAATTTTGAAAAAACATGGGAATTCCCCATTCAACTCAAAGAGAATAATTCAGTTTATCAGCTTCTTCCCATTACTCCAGTATCCCCAGTCCTGCTTTCATAAATTGAAGTTACATTGACCAAAAAGTTCACTGATCAGTCAGGTCACTATCAGACTGTGCCCTCCATAAGGAGATCACATGGCATCTTTCTTACTTCACACTGTTCACCATGCTGGCACCTGAATTCACAGTTTTCCTAAGCATCTTTAAATTTCAGTTTTAAAAATCTCTAAGGCCAAATTGGCATCTGGAAAAAAAAGCAGTGGCAGAGGATGCCCAAGGTTGCTAGAAATGCACTCTCAAACATGTTCAATCAGTATAAAAATTCCTTGCAAGTTTTGGTATTTTCCAGAGAAATGTAATGCCATTATTTGTGAATGGCCAGGCACCATTCCCAGGAGGCAGTTTGTCTGCAGCTACCCTTTTCAGAGGCTAAGGAAATGTAGTAGCAGAGGTGTGTTTTTCTGTGCCCATCAGCCATGCCAGCCGACCAATGAATGCTCCCAGAATAATTTAATTCATTATTTATGTGTCCAGTCAGTAACACCAATAGTAATATAGAATTTTAAAATTACTGCTTTGAAGAAATAGCAAAAATCTTATTTGATCCTAGATTATGATAGGAACCATGGCCAAGTCAGCATTTGGAATGATTGACATTTTTTTCCCTTTTTATAGTTGCCTTTCTGATTCCTAGACTGAATTATAGTTTATTTTGGATTCATAAAATGTCACACATATTTTTAATCCTTTCCAAAATTTAGTTTCTAAATGTGTTTATGTTTATTTGCAGTTTAATAAAACACACTATCATCTTTGAATCAACATGGTTCTTAAGAACCAATAATTCAAGGGGAAAATTATGCATCTTTTCAAGGAAGTAAATATGCTGAAAAGTAATATAAGTTCTTGAGCATGTGTCACAGTAATACCATCAATATTACTGTTATTATCCATCAACTGTCATGTAAATGACACATTCTCTAAAGCTGAGTGTGATAGGAAGTACAGGCAACCTAGATTAGGGCACTCTTCTGAAACTATGGGAGGTTTTGAATCTAAGGGGCTGGAGCACCTCCAAGGAGATCAAGAAGTCCATATGTCTCAGAAGAAGGGATACGTTTGTGGTTCTTTTCTCAGGAAAAGCTGGCATACGCACCCAGAAGTACCTCTGGGACCGCATATTTCAGTTTATGGGGTGTCATTTTCAAGGAGGGAGTTTGGGAGGAAAGACACAATTCTTGATCTGTTCTTCTATGGCAGCTGTAGCAACAAGAATAACAAGAAGGGCAGACCTGTCCACTGATGTCCACTAGAAGTGGTTTGATTATAGTTTCTAATACTCCCGTTACTTATGTTCACTGGCATAAAACATATTCAAAAAACTGCAGGCCCTGAGAGCAAATCCTTCCCTGGTCACACCGTCTTCATCTCTCTGACCCTCCCACCCCACTCCACATCCCAACCACTAACTAGCCTTAAATGTGAAAGAGATCAAGTTGTTAAAGGGAAATTAAAGTACTTTCTTATCATGACATTATGCTGTTAAGCTATAGTCTTTACATAGAGCTCAATACTTTATTGACAACCAGCTCTGAAAATTCTGAAATCTTGAAAATTACTGAAAATTTTATGAACTGTTACAATAATTTGTTTCTGTGAGAAGAATTTTCATGATCCAGATTGTTCTCTTCTACATGACTTCAGCTGATATTGCTGTGTCACAGAATGGTTCCCTGAATAGAAAAAGATTAATCACAGTGAATCTGAGTCAGCTTATTCTTCTTGGGTTAAAGAATTCCAAACACTGACTAACCTCGGGGGAAATGAATATATTAATATTTTTACTAGTTCTTCCTTTTCACCTTATCAGCATGATGATTGTTTCCCTGTTGTGGCAGCTTTAATTAAAAGTTAAAAAAACTCTACTTCTTTCTAAGTTTATCGCTGATATCTTAAAACACCTGAGTAAATTACCCAGACAGATTACAGAGAGATTTTCACCACAAGTGCATTTAAAAGTTGATACAACTTTCTTTGTTCTTTGTATATTCTATTGCAGCATTTAAAAGGCCTTTTCAAGAAACAGCAGCAGGAGCATTTAACTGAAAAAGCAGATGATAAATGTAACATGAGCTCTTGAATGCTGCCTGCAGTTTTAGCTAAGACGCTTTTAAGCTAAACTGCATTTTGAAGAAGGATCCAGCAAAAAATTTAACAACACCTTCTTTCCAGATTCATAGGAAAAAAAAGCTCTGTACATGGAATTGATAGGGAAAGACAGGCAGCTGGTTTATTAAATTTGAGCATATTTAAAAATGAAACAATGAATGATTGTTTCACAACTGCAGAGATTAAGGATTGTTTATAATTCTTTTCTCTGAGCTTCTCACAGCTTTTCCCAGCACCATGCCTGGAAAGCTATCTATTTTTATCTGTGACCAGAAAGCTACCACCACGTGTAACCATACAGCTGAGCATTTTTCATACACACTTGTAAACAAATGCTTTGAAATATTTGACTTGCCACCTGGAATTTTGCTGACAACACACACTGTTGAATGATTACATTATCAGGTTTCTGTTGACTTCTGTATCCTTCTTTCACAGCCTTTTGTCCAGAAAATCCACTGAGTCAACATAACATCAGGCACTTAAACACTTCATAATGCAAGTTAGAGGGAGAGGGAAAGCAAAAGAAATTTATAAATGGAGACCAAAGAAAATTCAGTGTGTATCTCTGTGGGGCTGAAATCACGAAACATTAACTGATTTTTTTATGACCCACATTTATTTTGTTTATATTTCCTTGATATACAAGACTTCTTATTTTTTCTTCATGAAATGAAAATATAGACATATTGCCTAATAAGTATGCTTGAAGTCACAAAAAAATAGTCAAATTCCAGCTATGTTGCATCACAAAATGTTTCGTAGAAGCTCAGGAAAGTTTTCGTTCTGGTGGCACAAGCAGTACAGGGACCACTGTGGTAAGCATCTGCTAGTTTAGGCTCTTCTGTTTTGCAGGCATCTTACTTACACAGTATCACAACATCCTCTTCTCCCTTTAGTTCTTGAATATTGTTGGTGGAATTGAGGATTAATTAGAATTGTTATCTCCTTGTCCATGTGTTGTTTTTTTTTTTCTTAAAAAGAATGCTTTTTATGTTCTGCCAATTTATGACAATATTTTATAACATGATGCAAAGAATAACCTAAAGGTTAGTGTCAAGCCTCAGAATAAAGATCAAGGATGGTAATCAAAGGACAACACAACCTACAGGTGATAAGGGATCAATGTCAATTCAAGGCCTGCTGCTTTGCTGAAATATTTATGGGCAGTTCTTTGTGAGAATGGCAATCTATATAAAATTTATCAAAGAACTGGGTTGTGCAGAAATCTTGGGAAGGATCTATGATTGAAATGGAAAAAAGCCCACGACGCAGAGCTAATGAAGACCAAGTCATGCTGTTCTTCTAGGTAAGAAACTCTGAAGTGTTAAACCTGTGTCCCATAGAGCCCAGTAATAAATACCATTTCATGGTATTTGTTCTGCCTACAATTTACAGAGTTAGACTGAACATCTGACACAAGATCCAGTATGTAGAAAAGGTACTATTTACCAAGAAATTAAGTAGTAAGAAAAATCAGTATTCTGATACTTTAAAAAGAAGAAAGTATGATGAAGTTTATTTTTAACCTGAGGCTAATATAGCCTTACTTGTTAGAACAGCCTATTAGCTCTCTGTGGCAGAAGAAAGTGTGCCATAATCTGACAGATTATTTAACACATCTAGGAATTTTCAGATTGCTATTTAAACATAAGACAAACTGGAACAAGAAATAGTATTGAATCCTTTTCTTATTTTCATCATGTATAGAACAAAATTTTCAAGTCCTATAAACTGCAAGATCTCCCTCTAGATCCAGAAATAAATTTCAGAAATTCACATTAATTGACTGATTTTTTTTCTGTCATTAAAATTAAATTTTAAAACTAGGTAGTTTTAAAAATAACTTTCTTGTGCTTGATATATATATTAACTTTTATCTGGTGATTAATATTTGGGGAATAGAATGGTATAAACAATTACACGTTACTCTAAATTTCAGAGAAGATTCATATGCTTTCTCAAATCCCAATGGACAGAAAACACGTTTGTTCTATAAAAAATTTAATAATTTCCTGGGGAAAAAAATCATTCCTTGAAGTAAACATTTCTATTGTTTTCCTGTGTTTTCTTTCCAGTTAATCTCCTCGGATTTTGTTTGTTTGGTTTTTATTTGGTTTGGGGGTTGTTGTTTTGGTTTGTTTTGTTCTTTATTTGGGTTTTAGGTGATAGAGGGGAATTTTCTTTGGGTATTGTTTCAGGTTTGTTTGTCAGTATTCTACTTATTTAGGATATGAAATGTACATTTAAAAGTAAGAGGTGACTATTTTTTGTTTGTGTTTTGATTGTTGATGTTCCTGCTTTGAAAGTATTTAAAAGAAATGTATCTAAAAAAAATTGATCATTTTAAACTTTATACAAAATATTCTCAAATTGAAATGTAATGATTATTTTGTAATGTGGGAAACCAGTACTTTAATTTTTTAATCAGATTTTATGAAATCTATTTATTAATCATATTTCACAATAGTTTTTTCATCTGAAAATTATCATCAGTCAAATAAAATCCAGGAAAACCCCAGCATCTTTCAAAACAGCTCTACATCCCATAAAGGTCAATGGAATTACAGTTATGGACTATCATTATAAAAATGGCAACTTGAGAAAGTAATATTTTTTTCACTCTGTTCATTTGGACTGAGGTCTACAGCTGCTTCTCTCTGTGTGCTCTCTGCTTCCTGACAAAATAAGGCGCCAACATTTTTCTCTGAGTGCAGATTCACTTCACTGTCATTGTGACATTTAAAAGGCAATATCCATTTTTAAAATGGCATTTTAACAAATGGCAAATCTGACCTCATGTTGAGAACAATAGATGAAAAAAGAGCCTCTATTAGAGAAAATTTGCAGCAATTCTCTCTACCAATGAACCAAAAAATCAAAGAGTGCAAAACAGTGTAATCTGTAGTGAAAAATTCAATATTTAAATTTATTTGCTGTCTAGAAGAAAAAGAAGAGAAAAATATGGTGTGCTTGTATGAATTTGAATGAATGTAGAAATGAAGGAAGAGGAAGACACACAGAGTATATTTCTTCAAGGATTCACACAATTAAATTTGGTAGAAGATCAGGGGAATAAAATTCAGCAGTGACACAGAAAAAAGAAAATTGAAAGAACCCAGAATAGAGTTTCAATGTAATCTAACCTGGGTCACAAAATACTCTTAGTGATGTGTGTTTACTAAATAGTGCAGCTACACAGAAAACATAAGAGTGCTTATGTAACTTTGCTCATATTCCACACTTTATTACCATTGGCTTCATCTGAATACTGTAAAAAGTGTTGTCTTCCTTAAATGAGAATTTTTGTCTTTCATGGTTTGTTTCTATGCTAACTGATTCACAGCACTCCTATAAATGAAACCCTGTCTTTCCTATTTACTTTTTTCCTCTACTTTAGAGCACGGTTGATCCAAAAGCACTTTTTGGAATGGAAAGTTTTGTAAGTAAAGATACTTTGAAATATTTCCAAATTCTTGCCTGTATTTTCAGGTTTTTAATTAATTTTAAAACAAGCTAATTTTTTTTTTAAAGTCGCAAGAAAAACAGTAAGTTAAATTAGAAAGCATGGATGTGGGTGGATTTATTTAAGATATCATATGCAGAAAAAGACAAACTAGACCCTAATACATAAAGATGATGCATTTTACAAACAAGGGAAAATATCAGAGCGTGGCAGGAGGTCCCACTTGAAGGAATACAGTTTCTTTTTGCTGAGTTTTTTTTGCCTAATGGTGCTGCCTCTTTAAACATCAACACTAATGTTATGATAATCACTGATGTGATGATAATCGCAGGAAAGAGGACAGGTTGCAGATCAAGTCTGCGAGTTCCTCTCTGGTGACTTCACAAAAAAGATGTCCTTCTGATCCAAGTAGTTCAGGGGTGAAAAATATTACAGATGTTGAATTTATGTGAATGCTTACTCCCTGTTTATTAACTCATCAATCTTGCGAGAAATAAAAGTACCAAACAGGTGAGTGTGCTTTACTTATCCTGGCAGCTCAACAGAGTCTAAAAATAATCAATATCTATAATTACTAAATCCTTCCAGGATATTTTAACCCTTCTTTAGTAGTCTACTTCCACATCTTGCTGGTTGATCAAATCCAAAGCTAATTAGAAAGAATGAAGTTTTAATTACTGCACTGACATCTTTCATATATTTCTCAGTCTTGTTGTAATTGCTTCTGTCATAATGGCAAACTAAGTGTTTTTTCCTTTCTTAATTTGATTAATTACTAGAGCTTGCTCAGTAAAAAAACATGAGTAGAGCAGATAAGCATAAAATATGCAGAGATGCCCTGAGAGTGAACAGACCTTTTTTTGCCATACAAGGTTTTTTTCAAATTTGATTTTGATTTACATACATTTATCTGCACGTGTGTGTGTGTTTGTGCTCACACAATTTTAAGAAAAAGCAGAAATATTTATGAGCAACAAAGATTTTTAAGTTTCAGGTCTCAAAGTAACATTTCTGAGAACATTCAAAATGAAAAAAAAATTGTTTATTTCATTCCTATTTTGCTAAACTTTTAAAAATAAATTGCTTTTTTAAGAAGCATCCTTGAAAAAAAAAGATTTTTTTTTTCCTGTTCACACACACATTCTGATTAAAGTAGTCTTGTTTTTCATTTCTTAACTGTGGGAAAGGAGAATCCAGATTCCTTTCGAAGATCGCTCTTGAAAATATTATGCATCAGTTCAACAAGTTTAATGCTGGATTTAGTCTGAATAATTATCAGCTAAAAGTATATTTAAATAAATTGTTGCAGATACTGTATTAGGTAGAGTCATCATTTAGTCCCTTCAAATTAAAAATACAAGCACTGTGAGTAGCTTACCACAGACATATGCAAAGTTTAAGTGTGGTACCAGACCTCTGGACCTTTGTTCTCCAAAGATAATGACTTGTTTCATGCCTTTTTCATGCCATTCTCATTTTCCGGGGTGACTTATGCTCAAGGAGTTTTAAGTAAAAAAAATTTTTCTGCATGGATATTTTAAATTAGGAGTTAATACTAATGTGGGTTTTCAGGGAGAATTTTTTATAAGAATTTTATTTATCTGATTTACACAGCTATTTCTGTATATAGAATAATAAACTTCATAAAGGCTTTAAAAAATTTGTATTAGCATGTTTTACAATTTTTAAAGAAACTTTGAGTACAATAGGCACACTTTATAACATGAAGTCAGAGGAGGGCCGAATCAATAGACTGGGAAACTTCTGACTTATTTTTCACAAATATTATTTTTTCATTCACAACATAATCAATCCATTATTCAGTGTAGAAATTATGAAGAGAGTATTTTTATGCATACTATGGAAAGCCAGAAAGAATAACTACTGGCTAAAAAGCTACTGCCAAAGGGCAAATATATTTAGGTTGTTGTTAGGAAGACTAGAAATTTATTCAAATTCTAAGGTCATGGCTTGACTAGCTATTATCCAAAACCTATATATTGGAGATGTCAAACTGACCCACTGAGATGTGGGATTTGTTGGAGTTTTATGTAGAGCCCTGCTGTGACTACAATGACTTATTTTATATTGAATTCTATTTTCAGTGGCAATCTTAGGTATGGTTGAAGGCTTAATAGAAGCCTTGTTGTTGTTTTCCTATCTCTGTATATACTCTGTATGTAATTTTAAAGCTCCTATGAATGGAAAAACAATGAGTTTTTATTCCTTACTCTTATCTTTCCCACATTTGACAAATGTTTCTCTATTTATCTGCAGTTTCAAACACTTTATGCTTCCAGCAGATTCTGTATTAATAATGTTGTAATTTTTTAGGTATTAATATTTTTGGGTATTATATGTAAGACTCCTTTTTTTTTTTTTAATTTCATATTGAAAAATTAGTCAGTTATCGTGATATTGCATCCACTGGTCCATATAGAGCTTCATTCCTCTTAATATTATGGCAGTTTTATGTTTCTTTCATATACAAAATATTTAACACAAAAAAAATATTTATCAAATTATATTGCAGGTTTCTTTCTGGTCCAAAATACTTTTTTTTTAAATGTAATTTGGTAATTTAGTTTAGAAACCAATTAAAAATAAATATACTGAAGGTTGAAGAACAAACTATTTAAAGTTGACAAAAGCTATTTTTATATGTTTTTAATTTTTGGAAATCTTTATTGCAAAACCTAGGACAGTTGTCTTGATTTTACAGACAGAACATTTTTTTCTTAATTTTTTTGTATAATATGTATATATAGGAAGATAGCAAGTAGGTTGGATAAGTGAGATGAGACTGTGGAAGTTTTCATCACACATACACCTATTTCAAAAATACAGGACTCTCTGCCTTTCTTTTGACTTAAAGTTACTTTGTTAACCACTCACATATCCATGAGGATAAATATTAAAACAGTGGAAAGAAGTTGCATACACTGCTCCAACAGGGCACCCACTGTAGGTCAGAAGCAAAAAACACTCCATGAAAAACCTAACAAAACAAGGAGGTGGGTACATATCAAATGGCTAGAGCTTGCTTTAGGGGACTTTTTATAGGACTATGTAGAAACTCAGCATTCTGCTTTACTTCAGGAGCCTTCTTGGGTTCAAAGTTCTTGACAAGTTTAATTTACTGGTTCCTGAAAAAACGTAGCATAATCAATACAGACTGAAAAACTGTTCAAAAAATAGCATGAAATCAGATTCTTCTATGATTGCCTAATCAACGTTCTTCCACTGTAGAAGGCTGTAAATGTGACATTCTTCTGTGTGTGAGTGTGTGTGTGTGTGTATATGTGTATCTATGTGAATATGTATACAGAATTATTTAGTACTACTAATTTTAGTCCCAGCCACTACTAAATGAAACCAACAAAAATTCTGATTTTTTAAAAATTCTTGAAGTAAAATATTAAGGGTTGAAATCAGTTTCTGAATGATCTTTAAATGAAAGATTCTATCTGGTTTTGTTTCAGGTGCATACAAGCTCTATAACCAAAAAACTGTGCTGGTCTAGGACAAATGAGATTATTTTATTTTTAGTGAAATGAACAAGCTGTGGGGAAAAAAAAAAAAAAATCCACTGTTACATGCCAGTTTGGAGAATTTCTGCAAATGCCAGTATATGCATATAAGCCATTTCTCATGGTGATAGCACTGTCTCTGAAGACAGACCAGCTTACAGGTATGCATGAGGGCTTAAAAACACTAACTTAAGCTCGGTCTCACAAACTTGGAGTCACTGTTTCAGTACAAGGGAAATTGCAGGCAGAAAACAGCCTACATGTGTGTGCTTCCATACATATAACGGCACGTTGTGTTTCAGAGTTTATCCTGAGAGTCAAGGGTTAAGGTCAGGATAGAAAATCAGGGACTTTTAGGTTATTTATTTAGAACTTATCTGCATTAAACAAGAAGAATTTTAAAGCCAAAGGGAAATCAAGACAGAGTTCTATGTGTGTCTGAAATAACCTTTCTTGTTTTGATTAATCTCAGAAGATAGTTATCAGTGTAGTCTATTAGGAAGCTCAGAATTAAAGTTTGTAGCTGGAGTTGCAGCACATTAAATATAAGGATTCAGAGCAGGTCTTAGAAGCAAAACAAAAACATTGAAATAGTTTTCTGATAACATTTCCACTACTCTCTTTACAAGTTCTTTCATTTCTTTGTGTCACATTCAAGCTTATTTGATTACTTCTCAGGATCCAGTTCAGCCTCAGTCATATCTCAACATATCTCAGACATATCACAATATAATTATGCCTTGTAAAATACTAATTAAAATAAAAGTGTGATTTCTCATCACAATGCTACCTTCATGCTTTTATTGCTTCAAGTTAATATCAAAATAACAGAAATATCTGGCAGGTTTTTTCCTAGGTTTTGTTCTTGCATTGTTGTTTAAACTTAAGAGATTTTATAATAAGAACAAAATCAAACCACTTCAAAGAAAACACCTTCTTGCATAACTAGCTACACGGCAGAAGCAGCTGCTTTTAACTGCTCCTTAACACACTCAAAATTGTCCTAAAGTTTTACTTTACTTACTTTTTTAGGAAATAATAATTCAAGAACCTATACATATGAATGATGTAGATCTTGATCCTGAAAGTGAAAAGGTAGGGAAAAATGAAAAATTGCTCTGACTATAAAAAGCTTCAAGAAGTCTTCTAGTACCAAAAGTGGCCTGCAAGAAAGCTGTAGAGGGACATTTTGCAAGGGCATGTAGTGACAGGACAAGGGGAAATGGCTTTAAACTGAAATAAGGTAGATGAGGATGTTAGGAACTAATTCTTTAATCTGGGGCTAGTGAGGTACTGGAACAGGCTGACCAGAAAAACTGTGGGTGCCCCATCCCTCGAAGTGTTCAAGGCCAGGCTGGATTTTGAACCCCCAGGTCAAGTGGAAGATGTCCCTGTCTTGGCAGAGGGGTTGGAACAAGATGGTCTTTGAAGGTCCCTCCCACACCAAACCGTTCTGTGATACTACAATTCTATAAGGATTACAGAATTTTTCAGTGCAGTTTATAAGGCGTACGTATACATACACACATGTACACATACATATGCTATCTCAATGTAGTTATATTAATCACCCACACTGTGATGCCAGAGTAGTTTCTTTCTATTGTTCTTGGCTGGAGGAGCTGGGGACTACTCAACATTCCTTTCTATCTAACAAACTGTGTGTGCTTAGGTTTAAGCATAAAACAGTAGTTTTCAAGTACTTATGTTTCTTGTTGCATAAAGATAAGGCAGAGGAGTTATCCTGTTGTTAGATTATGCTAAACACAATTCTATGAGGGTATATCAAATCTTTAAGATGCCTTCCAAACCAAAGCATGCTATGATTCTATGAGTCTTTTGTTTGAACTCAATCCTTAGAGTTTTCTAAAGGGAATCAGTCTGAAAATTGTGCTGACAGAAATCTCAACAGAGTATAGAGCTGTATTTTGAAATTAATATAATTTCAGTCTCCCTGACAGTTGCTTCAGAGTTCTTTGACCACCAACATTATTATTGTGTTGGTTACCTGACTGTACTGACCAGTTGTAGATTAAAAACACTGGCTCTCCAAAGCTGCAAAAAGAAAATTGATAAAACATATCAATCAGACCATCGGTTAACGGTTTTGCTTTTTTATTCTTTATTCAGCTCAGGCCATTACCTTTGTGAGAATAATAATGTTTACTTGTTCAAAATATAATGCTTTTTTCATTTTGCTTTTTGAGGGGGCTGTGTGTGTGTGTGTGGTAAGTTCATCACTACAGGGAGCATTTTGTTTCAGCACAGGTGCAGTGGTTTTGGTTTGTTAGTTTGAGATTTCTTGGCTAATGCACTAATTAAATGTGGTGGGTTTATCACTGGCCAAATGCCAGTGCACCTACTAAAATATACTTATTTATTTTCTGCTGTGAAATAAGATCAGGAGGAAGGCAAAGCAGGCTCAAAACTTTAAAAGGAAATAAAGAAAGGTTTATTAACAGTAACTAAAAGAACGAATAATAGGAATCAGAATAAAACCTTCAAAATAATTTTCCTGCCACAACAACTTTTTCTTTCCCACTACTAATCTATAGAAACAATTCAGTCAGATTATCACCTCTAGAATAGTNCTCAAAACTTTAAAAGGATATAAAGAAAGGTTTATTAACAGTAACTAAAAGAACGAATAATAGGAATCAGATCAAAACCTTTAAAATAATTTTCCTGCCACAACAACTTTTTCTTTCCCACTACTAATCTATAGAAACAATTCAGTCAGATTATCACCTCTAGAATAGTCTCTTTTTTCTGTTCATTAAGGGAGAGGAGTCCCTCTTGTCATTTTATGGAGACTTTTCCATAAGAAAACAGTTCTCTTGTGGCTTTTAATTTCCACGAATAGCAGCTGCCTGGGTATCTGCAATTGTGAAGTCCCTCCCATCTTTCACAGCTTTCCCACAGCTGCGTTTATGCCCCATGTCAACTTATGGGGTACTTTAAGGATGAGCTATTCAAGAGCAAATATTCTCTTTATCTATCTCTGAGATCATCTCTGAGAACAGAAATCTTCTTCTTCTTTCCCTGGGGGCAAAGGGTCTTCATCACTCTTCTCTCTCTCTCTGTTCAAACTTCTCACGGGATCACAGCTACTTCAACATCTGCTTGCTTCAGCATAGATGTCTTTGCTCATATGTACAAGTTGAATGCTTAATCTCTCTATAATTTCAATGAGTTACATGGAAAAAGAGTCTGATGTATCAATTACATTCTTCTCCATAGCCTTATAAAAGGATTTTAGTCTAAACTTAAAGGGACTTAGATAGTCCCTTTCTATCTGGGACTTGACTCTTTTCTTTATTAACATTGGTGTCTTTATGCTGTTCTTCTACTTGTCTTCATTTTCTCCTTTTCTCTCACCTGAGGCAGGATTGAAGGTATATAAGTCCTATTTGTGTACTGAAAGAGTTAATGTCTTGCTCGAGGCCTGCAGACAGTCACAGTCGATCCTAGCTGGGCAGGGGCTGAAGCAGTCACGGTGATGGATTTTTAGGCCACATTGGAGGGGTTGCATCAGGATCTTAGGGGGCCCAGCTAGAATGGTGACGGCTGCTCTGGCTGCATGGCTGATCTCTGGCCTCTGCTGTGTTCAATTCCAGCTGTGGAGCTCTTTTCTGCACAGCCGCCTCTGGGATTTTTCCGTGTCTGCGCTGGGGGGAGGGCCAGGATCTCAGCAGCCAGGCTAGGACCCGGTGGCCGATGGCCTCCCCTCCCTCTGTCCGGCAGCTGCTGGGGCCTGGCCAGGCTGGGCCGGAGCCTGGCGAGCTCCCTGGAAAAGGGGCCCGGCCCTGTGGCAGGGACCATCCGGCCCAGCCGAGACAGGAGGGCTGGGCTGGCTGGGTTACCTGTTCCCAGGCCAGAAAGAAAAGAGAGAATTCCCAGTGTTTGTTTGGTTTAAAATGTAAATCTCACAAAGGAAGGTCTAGTTTTTAATTGGCTATTAAAATGCCTGTTCTCAAAGCTAGCCAGCAATTGATTTTGCTAGGCACAAAGGAAGCTTTCAGCATTTCCTATCAGAAAAAAAAAAATCACTTCTCTGGCTCCAAATGCAAAACCAGCACAACAGGGCACTTACCTGGCTTTACATTTGAGAAAGATTAATATAGTACTTTGCTTTCAGGACAATTTAGAACTTGCATGCTAAAAATAGCAGGAGACAAAACTGAAATCAATCAGAAAGAAAGCAGACTTTATATAAGAATGCGAAAAATAAATATATTTGCCCTAAAAAACAACCTATTCCAGGGCCTCACAACCATTACAGTAAACAATTTCTTCCTAATATCTAATCTAAACCTACTCTCTTTCACTTTTAATTCATTCCCTCTTGTTCTGTCACTACATGCTCTTGTGAATAGTTTCTTGCTATATTTCATGTGGGCTTCCTTCAGGTACTGGAAAGCCACAATTAGGCCACCCAGAAGCCTTTTTTTCTTCAGGCTAAACAACCCCAATTCCCTCACTCTTTCCCCATAGGAGAAGAGCTCCATCCCTCTGATCACCTTGGTGTCCCTCCTCTGGACTCTCTCCAGCAGCTCCATGTCCTTCCTGTGCTGGGACCCCAGGGCTGGAGGCAGCTCTGCAGGTGGGGTCTCACCAGAGCGGGGCAGAGGGGCAGAATCCCCTCCCTCCCCTGCTGCCCACGGGGCTCTGGGTGCAGCCCAGGACACGCTTGGCTCTCTGGGCTGGGAGTGCCCATGGCTGGCTCATGTCTAGTTTAAAGCTCTGCCATTGAGCGCTGCTAGATCCCATGCAGACTCTCTCACTGAGCAAAGGGAGTCCTGTCTGATGTCAGGATTCCCAGTGCTTTGCAGGCCATTCCATTGTCAAAATCACAAAATTTTGGTGATGACACAAGCTGTAGAGCCATGTATTAATAACTTCCTAGTTTCTTGGTGATTTTCCTATTCCAGGTCTGAGAGAAGCAGCAGGACCCCCTGTAGGTTGGGCCTGTTTGTTGTATTGGGCTCTCTGTTCCTCTTAGAAGGGAATAATTTATGACTATAATCCATCTCCACTTCCTCTTAGAAGCATATTTGATACAGGGGATTGATCTTTCTGATTGTGGTGAAACCTCTGATGTAGCTGTACCTTCATCATCTTTAGGTTAGTCTTCCCCATACAAAGCCTCCTACCTATTGTGCAGAGGCACCTTGTGGGGTGGGCACAGAAGGATTTTGTTTGCCACTCCAAGCATAGGCTAACCTCCATTTGCTCCTGCTCCTTGCTGGGGGATGAACAGAGGAACCCCTTGATCTTGAAATTTTTTTTGGTGGCTACTCCTGGCTACTTCTGAAACCTCTTAGTTGTATCAGTCTATGTCCCTTTCTGAACCTATAATACTCAACCTTTCTTACATCATCCCATAGCTCTGCTACCAGGTTGAACAGGTCATTCACCTGGTAACATCTGACAAAACTTCTGTCTCTGCTACAATCCAGTGAAAGGCTTAGGCACTCCCTACAGCCTGAAACCTGGACAGCTGCATGTTTTTTGGGTACTCTGTCTAGCTCCCTCTTAGATAGGGAAAAATAAAAAAAATGTATTTTTCAGTTTCAAGTCCTAACATGTGAAAGAAAAAGTCCATAGGACAGACGAAGAGCAGAGGTTTTCCTCGTATACAGTTACTTCAGGATAGCTGATTAAGAGATATCCATTTGCCCATGGATACAGCAAAAAAAAAAACTAAGGAAAACAGCAAAATCCAAAATAATAGAAACAAGCTCGTATTCACTACTGACTTCTTCCTATTATTAAAAAAATATTGCCTTTGGAAGATCTCAGTTAAAATACCAGTAATAGAATTTTAAAAGTTCCAGCATGGAGATATGGATGCCTGAAGATACTTGTTTCAAATATGTGTAATTATTTTACTTTGATCCCTAGGTATGGACTTTACCTGTTCTAACTTGAGGGAAACCAAAATACTTTAAAACTATTTTTCTGTTTCTTTTGATAAGAGTAAAACATTCAGCACTGTATAGATGAACAGTCTCCTTCACTTTTGTCTCTTGAAGCTCAAAAGGACCAACTCTCAAGCAAATTGGAAGAAAAAATGTCCATTATTTTGGTGAAATCCTCAACTGGTTATTTGACAAAGACACTAAATATTTTTAGGCTGTTTTGTCTGACAAAGACACTAAATATTTTTAGGCTGTTTTGTCTACTTCAAAATATCAGTGGATTCAGGCAGAGGTTATTTATTGAAAAGATGTAATAATGCATAGAAACAAGATAAAAATATCCCAAACCTACATAGTACTATTCTACTTGCAATTTGGCCGTGTGTTTGAATTTTAAAAGAATTCACCAAGTTATACAATTTATCAATTGTATAAAACTGTGGAAAAATTCCTTTGATTTATTCAAAAGAAAATCAAATAATGGGACACACAATAAATTGAAGACTACCTGTCTCATTTAATCAGTTCAAATTATCTGAGCAAATAAATCTAGTGAATGAAAAAACTGAGCTGATTAATAAGAAAATTTTAGAATAGTTTTCAGGATACCTGCTTGCTGAGATGTCTCCTCTTGTGATTTGGTCATTTAGAACCAAGCAAACTAATTTCCTAACAAGGAATTAAGGTTGGGAATTCAGATACCTTGGAAATTAAGAGTTGTTCTCATAATTTCCTGTAGTGTTGTTTAGTGAATTACATTGTCCACATGTAACCCAAAAGTTACAGTCATGCTAATTTAAGACATTCTTTATGCTTCCCATTTTTTTTTCCCTGAAGCACTGGCAGAAATACTGCAGCTTTGCGCTAATAGATCAGGTGTTTTGCACACATTGAACAGAACACTTTTAAGCCAGGCTGCATCAAATTGGGACTTTCAAAGAGAATCAGATTAATTCTGCTGGGGGAAAAAGGGCAATAAACAAAAATGAAGAAATATAATGCTACCTCTCTGAGATCCATTTAATCAGTAATCCTCTGAAATTAGGGACTACCATCTGATTTATCAGCATCATAGCGGTAAACTGTTAACTGTTACAGGGAGACTAATCCTAATGTAAACTATGTTTTAAGGTATTCTTTTGGTTATCATTATCATATGTGCACAGTCTTCACACATACCGATCTCAACTGAAAGACAGTGACTGAACATGAGTCAAGGATCCATAAAGCAATGCAATTTCATTGCATCTAAATGAACATTTGTCTACACTAGAAAAAAAAAATAAAACTGCAATACCTATCTCTGAGTATTCTTTTTAATAAAAAGTTCACAGTTGCAGCAATAAGGACTTGCTTTCATGGGTTTACTTACGAAGTCTCTTCCACAAAGTATTGAGTGTTTGCGTAGTGGAAATAGGTGCAAGATACTCTACATACTAAAAGTGCTCTGGCTTATTTATTTGGTAAGTGTAAGGGTCACTAGTGATGTTACAGAAAGATAATTAAAGAAGTAAGTATTTCTCCTAAAACATCGGTAGAGTCTTGATAGAAATTTTGGGAGCATACTAACAAGTTGTAGTCTATTGTGAAAAAAAATGTGAACCAGCTGTAAATAACTATTGTATTTACTTCCTGTTGGTTAGAGTCAGAAGAGCAAAATTACTTGGGCCAGACAATCATTTCTTCCTTTTATTTTCATAAGTATCCCTTAACATGAAAACCTGATTAATAACAAGCTGTACCACCTGACATTGTGTGGTTGTGACCAGTCCCCTGGTCATGGTCATGAAGGAATTGTTTCCCTAAAAAATCATGGCAGCTGATGCACTTCATTATTTGTTTGATTTAATAACTGCCTGAGGAGAGAGAGTTTGGTCAAACATCAGAGTTTATTAGTAAGAAATTAAAGACAGTGAGCTGCTTTGACCTTGGAGACAAAATAATAGAAAATAATATTACCCAGGCATATGTGATACTCAGGATTTTATTGGTGGAGTTACACTTATGGGGGAAATGGATTAGGTGGATAGACTTTTAGGGAAATAGAAATATCCCTTCCATAGGGAAGATACATCACCTTGCCCCCTTTATACAAAGTGTGAGGAGGTCAGGGATATTTCAGTGATGTCCTATTCCCAAAAAATGTGGTGATGTTTTTATATGATCACTGGAACCAAATAAAAAGAATGTGAAGTAAAGAACTTCTGTCCTTTGTTTGTGTTGAAGCCAGCAGCAGTTCAAATTAACCACCATGTCACTGTTATTTGTCTGCCAACCTGATTCATAGTATTTCAGCTCATGAATGGACACTCTTAAAATATTTTAGATATCTAAATAAGAGTTATTATAAACAGCAGCATTCCAAAGCAAGGTTTGAGTATAAGTTGTAGAGGTTCTGTTCATAAAGAGGAAAAATAATTTTTTCTCAGAAAATTTTTATGGAAAGGTATTTTCATGTTAATTTCATTTCTAAAACAGTATCAGCTATAAAGGCTATAAAAATCTGTGAAAGATTTAAAAAAAAACCCCCAAACATTAGAACTTCTGACTACTTCTTAGTCTTGGAAAAGCTTGAAATGTGTAGTTAAGCTGATACATCTTTGCGTGTTTTGTAATTACACAATTTTCCTTCTCTCTGTTACAGCATATTCTTTTAGCATGATACACAACCACTTTGCTCTCTCAGACCTAGGTGCAGAGCAGTCAGCACTGCAAATATGGCTTTGAAACAGAATTGCTTTATTTTAATTTTGCTTCAATGATGTTTCCTGACATGTTTTCCAGTTATATTACCATTCCTCTTTTCTACCTCTTTGTTATCTTTACTTACTCAATTGTATCTCATTCTTACGGGGTGGTACCAGTTGCAACTCCAATCTTTCTCCAACAGACATTAGAAACAGGTTGCTTGCATTTGTCTGCTCTTGATACCTCCAAGAATACCCATGGGTCAGCCAATCTTGATTTTTTGAAAGCTTACTGAGAATAAAACAGCTGAAATTAAATAAAGAGAACTTTAAAAACCAAATTAATCTCAAAGATAATTTAATAGAAAAATGAATTTTAGAAGTTTAAAAGTAAAAAAAAAAAAAAAAAATTAAAAGTTAGAACAAAAATATTCCACTCAGTTATCTAATAGAAATGCCAGTACTATTACAAAAACATAATTTCCAAAACTTTTGTCCATTAAGGAAAGGAAAGAATATTGAGAATATAAAAAAATCCATTGAGTGTGGAATATGGGGTTATATTTGTTAAAGTTGTTAAGGCTTATGTTCACCAGAAGGCACAGCTGCAGGCTGGACGGTCGGAAGTTGGTTGGGGGGTGAGAGGCAGTGATGAGAAAGAATGTGTGGACAGCATATGAGCAGGAAGCNGAACAAAAATATTCCACTCAGTTATCTAATAGAAATGCCAGTACTATTACAAAAACATAATTTCCAAAACTTTTGTCCATTAAGGAAAGGAAAGAATATTGAGAATATAAAAAAATCCATTGAGTGTGGAATATGGGGTTATATTTGTTAAAGTTGTTAAGGCTTATGTTCACCAGAAGGCACAGCTGCAGGCTGGACGGTCGGAAGTTGGTTGGGGGGTGAGAGGCAGTGATGAGAAAGAATGTGTGGACAGCATATGAGCAGGAAGCTGACTGGGTTATAGGACACATGGCCAGCAGCACTGCAGCTCAGCCAGCCAATGCGTGCCCTCCTTCTGTTTAGTTCTGGTTTTGTCCAGTTGAAATTAAAAGTATAAAAGGGGGGTGATTGTCCGATCGGCTGCCTGTCTCTGTTGGACACGCGTAGGG